>VXBI01013152.1:17433-55602 GCA_013397375.1 Toxostoma redivivum | reverse complement strand
CATCATCCCATTGGGTCCCACTGAATAACTGATAAAATTACATCATCCCATTGGGAATGCTCCACCCAGGGGGAGGAGCCAAGCATTTCCTACCCAGATAAAATCTGAGATTTGGAACACCAGAGCAGCCTTTTCCCACTGGATCCCAGAGGAAAACCAGACCCTTCCACATCATCCCTGGACCTCTGGAGGAAAACTGCCCCTTCTCCAGGAGCACTGCTGCAGCAGAGCCACATCTGTCACTGCAGGAGGATGCAGCCACCATGGAATGGCACTGCCCCAACCCCTGACTGACTGACGGGGTGTCAGCTTGGATTCTGGCCCTGTCACTGGTTTAGGGTTTGTTCCTTGTATTACTGTATTTCTATTTTAATTTTCCTAGTAAAGAACTGCTATTCCTATTCCCATATTTTTGCCTGAGAGTCCCTTAATTTCAAAATGATAATAATTTGGAGGGAGGGGGTTTACATTCTCCATTTTAAAAAAAAGAGGCTCCTGTCTTTCAAACCAAGACACCTGCAATGAACCAAAATTAACCTGCAGTTTAACTCACAATAATAAAACAATTGTAATCACAAGTCTCCTGAATACTGGTGCTGATGTTACAGTGATTTCTTATTTGTTTTAGTGAAAAAAATGAACTTTAGTTACACCTTTAAATCCTATTACAATTATCAAGGGAGCCACTATATGCCAGCAAAGTAAATACATGATCACAGTAAAAAAACCTGAAGGAAAAACAACAACTATTTGTGGTGCAAAAACCCTTCACAGCATGAAGAAGAAACCTTCTGTCTCAGTGGGGAGCGAGACTGAAAACGGATTTTTGAAGAGGGCCATGACCCCAAAGTTGTCCTGGAAAACTGACAACCCTGTTTGAGTGGGCCCTGGACAAAGAGAAATTGAGTGCCCTCAAAAAACTGGTCTGAGGACAACTACAGAAAGGCCACATTAAAAAGACCAACAGTCCCTGGAATTCACCAGTGTTTGTCATCCACAAGAAACCATCTGATTCTAGGAAACTGCTTCAATATCTCAGGAAAATTAATGAAGTGATAGAGGACAGGGGACCTCTACAACTGGGATTGCCTTCTCTCTCTTCTGAGAGACTGGCCTCTTGTCATCACAAATTTAAAAGACTGTTTTTTTCAAAATTCCACTTCATCCAAAAAATGCTCCACAGTTTGCTTTTTCAATTCCAAGCATCAACAGACAAGAACCTCTGCAAAGATACCACGGGGTTGTTTTGCCTCAAAAAATAAAGAATTCACCTACTATCTCCCAATGGTCTGTGGGTCGAGCTCTGGCTCCAGCTCAGCAGAAGCATCCATAAACAATATTTTTGCACTATATAAATGATTTACTTATTTCAGCTTCGACTCAAAAGGAAATAAAAAAGACTTGTGACAGTGTTGTCACAGCAGTCCAAAATGCAGGACTTGAGATCTCCACTGAAAAAATACAAGAAATCTCACCGTGAAAGTACTTAGGGTGGAAAATGACACAACAATCCATCAGGCCTCAAAAATTCAGCTTTGGACTAAAGTTAACACCTTGCAAGACCTGCAGCAACTTTTAGGAGAAATCAACTAGATCAGATCCACTTTAGGAATTACTAACAATGAACTTGCTCTGGTTTTTTGATTTGCTCAATTGTGATGGTTTGTGAAGGGTTTTTTGAGATTTTTACTTGTTGAGACTTGGGCAGTCTTTTTTGTACTTGACAGGGACTAATCAGTGTTAGATTTTTAATATTGACACTAATTAAAAAGCTTATGGGTTTTTGTGAAACACACATGTAAAAACAAAAAAACTTTGGGAAAGCTTTTTTTTCTTCAATAATTATGTAGAAGGAGGAAAAGTGGTCTAAAGTTTTATTTTAAGTTGGTTTTGCCTGTATAATTTCTAGTAATAAAATTTCTCTTTATACCATTTAAAATTAAACCTATTTTACCTTCCTCCTAATCCTATCTCACAGCAAAAAAAAAAATTCAAATTAACAAACCAAAAGCACTAGATCCTGGAATCCTGTTTCTTGGAGAATGCCTCAATGCCTGTCTGGCAGTGCCACCCCCTGCCATGGGCAGGGACACCTTCCACTATCCCAGGGTGCTCCAGCCTGGCTTTGGACACTTGCAGGGATGGGGTAGCCAGAGTTTCTCTGGGAAATACATTCCAGGGCCTCACCATCCTTACAGGGAAGAATTTCTTCTCAATATCTCATCTAACCCTGCCCTCTGGCAGCAGGAAGCTACTCCCTGTGTCCTGGAGCTCCATTCCCTTGTCTCCAGTCCCTCTCCAGCTCTCCTGGAGCCCCTTAAAGCCCTGGAAGGGGATCTGAGCTCTCCCCAGAGCCTTCCCTTCTCCTGGTGAACATTCCCAGCTCTCCCAGATGGCTCCAGGGCAGAAGGGCTCCAAAATCATGGAATGGTTTGGGTTGGAAGGAAATTAAAGCCCATCTCATCCCACCCCTGCCATGGGCAGGGACACCTCCCGCTATCCAAGGTTGCTCCAAGCCCTGTCCAACCTGGCTTTGGACACTTCCAGGGATCCAGGGGCAGCTACAGCTCTGGGAACAGCCTGTCCCAGGGCATGGATAAACCCATCCAGGTCTCCTGCTGGCCCTACCTTGGCGTGGGCTTTCGTCTCTGCAAATTTGATCTTGAAGTCGAACATCTCGGGGGGCGGCTGCTGCTGCTTCTCCGCAGACGCTTCCTGCTGGCTCATCAGCTCCCGGTTCACATCCTGGCCACGGGGACATGGGGACATGGGGACATGGAGATCAGGGACCCCTCAGCCTCAGCAAACCCCTCCCCAAACCTGCCAGCACCTCCTCCTTGTGCAACACCCAGTGAAGGTGGAAGGGAGGGAGAGGTACCAAGAGTGTTCCAGTCCAGGAATATCCACAGGCTCATTCCCCAGCTCCCTTCCCTGCCAGGAGTCCGGAGCCCAGGGCTGGGATAACCCCCACAGGGAAGAATTTTTCCCCGATATCCCATCTAAATCTCCACTTTTCCAGTGGGAAGCTATTCCCTGTGTCCTATCTCTCCAAGCCTTGTCCCAAGTCCTTCTTCAGCTCTCCTGGAGCATGTTTAAGGCACTGTAAAAGACTTTGAGCTCTCCTTGAAGCCTTCACTCCTCCAAGCTGGACATTCCCAGCTTCTCCCTGTAGGAGAAGGCATTGGGAGGTTCCTCGTGGAAGCTCCATGAGGAACCCACCCAGCCCCAAGCTGTGTCCTGCCATGCCCAGCTCCACAGGACATTCCCAAAGGGATGCTCCCTCTGTCTCTCCTGGCCACCAGCTGATCTTCAGGAGGAGCTGGAGGTGTCCCAGGGGGCTGTACCTGCAGGTGAGCCGTGAGCTCCCGGTACTTTTTGATGGTCTGCTGATAATCAGCCACGGTTTCCTGCGCGGCCTCCACGCGTTTCTCGGCCTCGCGCACGCGCGCCGTGGCCATGTCCAGCTGCTCCCGCAGCTCCAGCTCCGTCTCCCGGGCGTTCTCCTGCAGCTCGTCGTTCATCTCGTTCATGGCTTCCTGCCAGGAGGTGGCACCAGGGGGACAAAGTCACACAGTGTGCCTCAGACTCTGGTGACATTCCCCAAATCTCTCTGGTGCTGCAGGCAGGGAGCTCCATTGTTCAGCCTCCAATCCTGACCCCCTGGAGCAGCTGTTATCCCAGGGAATTCTGCCTTACCAGGTCCCCGACGGTCTCACGCAGCTCCCGGACCTTCTCCTCCAGATCCAGGTTTCTCTCTGTCAGAGTCTCCACCATCTCCTCAGCACCCAGCGCTGCGTCCACCTGCCAGGACAAATATCTGAATGCATCTGTGTGCCAGGAGACACATCCCAACCCATCTGTGTGCCAGGACACACATCCCAATCTATCCTCTGTCACTACACATCCCAATCCATTCACGCTCCAGGACACACATCCCAACCCATCCCTGTGTCAGGACACACATCCCAACCCATCCATGTGCCAGGACACACATCCCAATCTATCCTCTGTCACTACACATCCCAATCCATTCACGCTCCAGGACACACATCCCAACCCATCCCTGTGTCAGGACACACATCCCAACCCATCCATGTGCCAGGACACACATCCCAACCCATCCCTGTGCCAGGACACACATCCCAATCCATGCATTCACCAGGACACACATCCCAATCTATCCCAGCACGTGGTGGCACAGACAGTTTTAGTGGAGAAATGGGAATTTTAGGGTCTCTGCTGGGACATCATCTCTGCCGGGATCCACCCTGAGCCACTGCAGGGGTGATCCAGCCTGGAAGGATTGCAGGGAACAGGGATCTTTCCTGGGGGCTTGCTGAGGAAGGATCATCATCATCATCTCAGCAGAAAGGTGGGGTGGGTGAGCATGGAACATCATCCATGCCCTGTGTACAGGAGTCACTCCACATCCAGGCAGAGCCCATCAATGGAACAGGGTTTGGAACTGGGGAATATGGAATCAGGAGTGTGGGATCACTGCATATGGGTCTCCAGGAGCTTCAATGCCCCAAATATCCCCAAACTGCCCCAAATGTCCACAAACATCCCAAATATCCCATCCCACCTGTCCCTCACCTGCTCCTTGAGCTCATCCACTGTCTTCTCTGCCTGCTTCACCTCCTCCTGCAGCTTCTCCCGCTGCTGCCGCAGCGACTCCAGCTCCGTGTTCTTCTTCTCCATCTGCTTCTGCAGCTTCACGTGCTCCTGCTTCTCTGAGGCAGACAAGTCCCGCATCCTGGGACAGCCACAGGTCCCCTCAGGGCCAGCCCAGGAGCACCTGGTCCCTCCCAAGAGCCCCTTCCTGCTCCAGCCAGGATAACAGAGCTCATCCATCCCCATCAGCCCCTCCCTGGTGGGGACGTGAGCAACATTCCCAAAATTCAGCTCATTTACAGCAAGGGATGGATCCCACCTGAACTTCTTGGCTGTGGAGTCCCCAAGCCCTGGAAAGTGGGATCATGCAGGGAAAGGCAGATCCCAGGGCTGGGCAGAGTCTGGAGAACTGTGCTGGGACACTGAGCACCACATCCACAGGGACTGAGGCAGGGGAGTGGAATGGAGTGGCTCATTTTGTCCCCATCCCCTGTGACAAGGGACCAAGGGACTCTCCCTTCCCTGTGGATGCTTTAAGAGCTCAGCAAAGATCCCAATCCCATCAGCAGGAACGACATGGGCTGCTCCAGAGAAGGATTTGGATCGGTGCTGTTGGACTTAGGGAGCACAAGAGGCCTGGCAAGGAATTTTGGGAAGCACAGGTGGGCTCTCACCTGACAAGAGCCTCCTTGAGCCTGGCATTCTGCTCCTCCAGCTGTTTGACCTGGTAGCTGGATGCTGCTCCATCAGAGCCTGGAGAGGAAGGGAAGAATCAGAATCCCAGATTGGTTTGGGTGGAAAGGCACCTTAAACCCCACCCATCCCCACACCCTGCCATGTGCAGGGACACTTTCCACTATCCCAGGGTACTCCAAGCCCCATCCAACCCAGCTTTGGACACTTCCAGGGATGGAGCAGCCACAGCTTCTCTGGAAAAATTCATTCCAGGACCTCAGGACCTTCACAGAGAAGAATTCCTTCCCAATATCCCACCTAACCCCACCCCTATTCCCCATTCTCCAAGCCCAAAGTCCCTCTCCTCTCCCACCTTTCTCTTCAATCTCGTGCTTGAGGATCTCCAGGTCCATGGTGAGGTATTCCACCTTCTCCTTGAGGGAATCCACCTCCTGCTGCAGGGACTCTGCCCGCTCCTCAGCCATCTCCTTGTCCAGCGTGGCCATCTCGATGGCGTCGGCCGTGTCTGCCATCTCCTCCATGTACCTTTCCTTGGCTTCCAGGGCATCCTTGGCTTCCTGTGGGCAAGGACAGCAGGTGAGGGGACCCCACAACTCAAGACAGACCCCACAACAGCCCTTGGGAAATTATTGACTCTCCCAAATCCAATGGACACTGGTTTATCTGGGATGGGAGGGGATGATCCAGCACTCCAGGGTGTCCCACTCCCCTCTTCCCTGCTCCACACCCTTCTGCAGCTGAGGACAAAGGTAAGGAGACAGGGAATGCTGGAGCAGACAGATAAATCCCTGGGGAAAGAAACCAGGAATCCACCATGGAAAAATAGGGCAGGGAGAAGGAAACGCTCCTTGGCTGCTTGGATGGAGTCCTGGGAGCTGCAGGCACAGGTGAGGAGGAAAGGGAAGCACCTGGAATTCCTGGGGAGAGAGAGGGAAGAAGGAAGCACCTGGAGAGACAGAGAGAAGAGGGAAACATCTGGAGAGAGAAGGAAGAGGGAAGCACCTGAAAAAGAGAGGGAATAAGGAATTCAAAGTCCCACCTTGGCTCAGCCTGATTCCTAAATACATCCAATGTCGATTCGGAGCAGAGGAAAAGACCTCGAGTTGCACCAGAGGAGGTTTAGTTGGATACTGGGAAAATTTCCTCCCAGAAAGGTTTGTCAGGGCTGGAATTCCTCCTGGAGTCAGCTTTCCAGGCACTGCCCCATTCCCAGGGACACTCACTCACCTTCTTGGCCTCCTTCAGGCGCTTCTGAAGGTCAGCTTGCTGCTCCTGCATTTTGCTTTTCCATTCCTGCACCTGCTCCAGCTGGATCTTGTACTTCTCCAGCTCCTTGAGCTTGGCCTTGTCCTCATTCCGCTTGATTTTCAGCGTCTCCAGCTTCTCCTCAAGGTCCCTGACCTGAGCACGGAGATTCTCCTCCTCCTACAACACCGAGCCAAGAATTAGGGAAGGAGCAGCTTCAGACAGAGCTCCGGGAAGCCCAGAGAACCCGGTCTGACTTTTGTCATCAATATGGGGGCAGTTTGAGAAGAGAGAGACTTGGGACAAGGGCCTGGAGAGCCAGGACAAGAGGGAATGGCTTCCCACTGCAGACAGCAGGATTAGATGGGATATTGGGAAGAAATTCCTGGATGTGAGGGTGGAGAAGCCCTGGCACAGGTTGCTCAGAGAAGTGGTGGCTGCCTGATCCCACTGCAGCATCCACATCATTCCCAGGTGATCTCCCCCCAGGGAAAACTGATGCAGGTCCTTTCCCAGCAGCTCAGCTCCCAGGGCAGAGAAAGGCTGATGCCAGCATTCCTGAAGGAAGGGCTGCAGGGACAAAGGGATGTGACCTCCCTCCCTGGCAGAAGCCACAGGGGCTAAAGCTTCAAATCCCAAAGCTGGGTGACAGCAAGGAACAGGTCTTGGAAAAATCCAGAACCTCCCACAGATTCCTCTGCTGCTTTCCCAGCCTGGACATTCTGATGTCCCCAAAAAAGCCACTTTTGCACCCAGTTACAGAAACCAGTTAGCAGAGAGCCCTGGGAACGGGGACACAGGTGGGGACAATCCCCTACTCCCACCCTGAGATGCCTTCTCCAGCTCTCCCTTCCATACACAATCCCAAAGCCTTGTCCTCTCCTGCTATTCCCTCCCTGGCCTTGTGCCCCAAATCTCTCTCAAGCTCTAATTAACTCATTAATCAAAGCAGGATGGAAGTGATGTAAAAGTATTTTAAAGACCAAAATGGGAATAACTCTGTAATGATTAAAAATCCATGAATTTGGGAAATATTGGATCTTTCCAGGTGGGCTTTGCATCCCAAGGCAAGAAGGGCCCCCAGAGCATCCCTGCTGGTCTCTTCATCCCAGTTCTCCCAGGTTTGGGAAATCCTGAACCTCTCCAAGGAGTCTTTGCATCCCAAGGCAGGAAGGCCCCCAGTGCATCCCTGCTGGTCTCTCCACCCCAGTTCTCCCAGCACCAGTGGGTGCTGCCAACTGGACCCTCCGGATTTAACTGGATCAAGCTCTCACTCAGAGCCTCAACTCTGCCAAACTGTTCTGATGCCACCCACAGGGATTTGGGAAGGGATGGAGGGAATTCTCTGTGGAAGTGGCCTCCCAGCTGTGCAGCCAGGCTGTCCCAATGCTCCTCCCACAGCTCAGTGACCACCCCCAGACCCTCCCCTCCTCTTCCTCCTCCTCCTCCTCCTCCTCCTTGCCCCAGTGCTGGGGGCAGTTTTCTCTCATCCCTCTGGGGAGCACGGGCAGAGCCCAGCGCTCACCTGGGCCCCGCTCGGGGCACAGCTCACCTGGGCACTGCTCACCTTGGTGGGCGAGGGCACCGGGGGTGCCCCCGGGGAGCCGAGGGAGGGTGTGGGGATGACGGGGGCCACCAGTGGGGTCTGGGCAGGAGTGCCCGGCTCGCTGCTGCTCATCTCCCCGCCGGACGCCGAGGCCGAGCCCGAGGGCCCGGCCGTGCCGCCGGACGCCGATGATGTGGGGGTCCGGGTGGGCTGCAAGAAACCGGCAGCGGGGTGAGGGGGACTCAGGGGGGACATCCCAAGGGATGGTGACCCCACAGCCTCCCACCGTGACGCCTCTGGTGACTCCCAGATTCTCATTTCCAGCTGGGGAAACCTGGAGTGTGTCCCTGACTTGTGTCACTGTTGGACGCCCAGGAATTCTTCTCTGGAGGAGCTGGGCTTGGAGAGAATTCATGGATAATTCATTGGGGAAGGACTCCACGTGTTTCCCAGAGAAGCTGTGGCTGCCTCAAATCCCTGGAAGTGTCCAAGGCCAGGTTGGACAGGGCTTGGAGCACCCTGGGACAGTGGGAAGTGTCCCTGTCCATAGCAGGGGGTGGCACTGGACAATCTCTAAGATCCCTCCCAACCCAAACCACTCCAGGATTCCAGAATTAAAGGTTCCAGCTCCAGAGGGTGAGACAACAAAACCTCAGAGCCCACCAAGATGAGAACACAATTTTAGGAAAGCAACAGGAAAATCAACAAGGAATGAGTTCCCAGAGTCCAGTAGGGCCTGGTGCTGCTTCATTAGTGCTTATAAGGCTGTTAATTAATCACTGTCTGAACCCATGCAGTGGGAAAAGGGGTGAGGGAAGCACCAGGTGCCCCCCAGGCTCCCACTGGTCTCCTCAAGGACCCTATTTCTGGACCACCCAGTTCTGCCTGTAAATTAAATTTCTGGACTTAATTTTGTTCCTAGAAATAAAACTCCGGTATTTTGTGCTGCAAGGTTCACCAGGTGTGTGGTTTCACGCATGGGCACAGCTGGGAAGGAGAAACATTCACTCTCTGCCCTTATTTTCCCCAAAATGGAGGCAAATCCAAGTTAACTGCAGCAAGTCCAGCACCTCTTGGATAAGCCCAGCCTGCCCTCCTGGGATGATCCCAGTTCTCCCAGGCACAGAAAACAGGGAATTTCTGGGTGGCACTGAGCCCCACATGCTTTCTTCTAGCTACAACTCAAAATGAAGATGTTTGTTTTTCCTGGTGGCTTTGGGGTCACAGATCCCTCACAAAGAGCAGGGTTAGATGGGATATTGGGAAGGAATTCCTGGCTAGGAGGGTGGTGAGGCCCTGGCACAGGTCCCCAGAGAAGCTGTGGATGCCCCTAGATCCCTGGAAGTGTCCAAGGCCAGGCTGGATGGGGCTTGGAGCACCCTGGGATAGTGGGAGGTGCTCCTGGGTGGAGCTGGATGGGCTTTAAATCCCTTCCAGCCCAACCCATTCTGTGATTCCAAGATCCCAGCTCCACCTCCCCATCCAGTCCAGGTGTGAGCCAAAGGAGCAGGAGGTCCTACAGGACATCCCTGCAGAGACATCAGCAAGAACCATTCAAACCCAGGGAATGGGACAGGATCCCAGAGCCCTGGAGCTGATGGAATCCACCCCTGACTGGGGTGAGGATGGAGCCCCCTCTGCAGCACCATGGCACAGGAGAGTTCTCCATTTCCAAACTCAATCTTCAAGGATTTCTCTCCCACATTTCCTCCCCTCAAGCCACACAAGTCCCTTCCCAAGGTGAATCCTGCTGGCTGGAGCAGCCCTCGAGGGCCAGCTGGGACCACACAGCCCTGCCTGACACCTCAGGCTCTCTCAGATCCCACTGCAAAACACCCGACACAAGGCGGGACAGGCAGGGAGCAGCAACCCCCACAGGAACCCCCTGGCACAGTCTGGGCACTGCCACATGGATTTCACACTGTTCCACGCCTGTTCCATCCTGGGAGAGGGTCCCCAAGGATCTGGATCTGCTCCAGAGGAGGCCATCACCCCCATGAGCTCCTCTGGGCTCTGCACAATGAGGTGGAAGGACAACGGGAATGCGCAGTGGGGTTGGAACCAAGGGATTGTGTTTGGGTGGGATTGGGAACCAATGGATCGTGTCTGGGTGGGGTTGGCAATGAATGGATCATGTTTGAATGGTGTTGGCACCCAATGGATCATATTTGGGTGGGGCTGGTGTCAAATGGATCGTGTTTCTGGTGAGGTTGGCACCCAACAAGTTGTGCCTGTGGTGGGGGTGGCACCCAATGGATCATGTTTGAGATGGTGTCCACAAGAATGGCCATATTTGAGGTGGGCTGGCAATGAATGGATCATGTTTGGGTGGGGTTGGGAACTGATGGATTGTGTTTGGGTGGGGCTGGCAATGAATGGATCATGTTTGAATGGTGTTGACACCCAACAAGTTGTGTTTGAGTGGGGGTGGCAACCAACAGCTCACGTTTGAGTGGGGCTGGCAATGAATGGATCATATTTGAATGGTGCTGGCAACCAATGGATCGTGTTTGGGTGGGGTTGGTACCTAATGCGCCATGTCTGAGATGGTGTTGGCACCCGACGGGTTGTGTTTGAGTGGGGTAGCCACTCAGTGGGCTGTGTTTGACGGGTTGGCACCCAATGGATCCTGTGTGTGGTGCTGGTGGCACCCGGTGATCCAGGCTTGTGACAGGGTGGACACCCAATGGTCTGAAGTGGCGCTGGCACCCACGGGGCCGTCGGTGCCCGGTGCCCCCCGCGCTCGGTGCCCCCATCGTGGCTGCTCACCTTGGGTCGGCGGGCGGTGCTCTGGAGGGCAGCGGGAGCAGAAGCAGAGAGGACAGACAGTCACACAGGGACAGAGGAGCAGAGAAGAGCCGGCGGCGGCCGGAGCGGCAGAGCAGGGAAAGGAGACAAAAGACAGCACGGCATCGTTAGTGTGCCCGGCATCGTTAGTGTGCCCAGGGGCACCGGGTGTGTGCGGCGTCGTTAGCGTGGGGGCTCATTAACCCACTCCAAGGGCTGCTCTGGGTGGGACCCACGGGCACAGCTCCCATGGCACCCACAGGCAGAGATCTCAACAGACCCACAGGTACAGCTCCTATGGGATCCCCTGGCACAGCTCCCGTGGGACCCTCTGGCACAGCTCCCATGGGACCCCCGGCACAGTTCCCATGGGACCCCTGGCACAGTTCCCGTGAGATCCCCTGGCACAGTTCCCGTGGGATCCCCTGGCACAGTTCCATGGGATCCTCTGGCACAGCTCCCGTGGGACCAGNTCTGGCACAGCTCCCACGGGACCCCCGGCACAGCTCCCATGGGATCCCCTGGCACAGCTCCCGTGGGATCCTCTGGCACAGCTCCCATGGGATTGCCTGGCACAGCTCCTATGGGATCCCCTGGCACAGCTCCCATGGGATCCCCTGGCACAGCTCCCATGGGACCACAGGAGCAGAGCCCTTGGTCACCTCCAAACCCTGTCCCCACCCCTCCATCCTCGTGTGGTGACAGAGCTGGGGACAGAGGGCACATCCTGACCCCCCCATCCCGATCCCATGGACACTCCAGGGCAGATCCACCTTCTATTTCCAAGGAATTTTGGTCTTCAGAGGCAAAGTCTGGATCAGGTTGACTGGGCATTCCAGGCTTCATGGACAGGGGGGGTTTGACCTCCCATACCTTTCCCAGAAACCCCCGGAGCAGGAGTTGGAAAAGATTTAATCTTAAACATGAGTTTTCTCCTCTCCTCATCCCTCTGGTTTTCCAAAGGGCCCAGAGCACCCTGGACCAGCTGAACAAGAGCCCCCAAGCTCTGCTTTATTAAATCAAAAAATCCAGGGACACCAGAGAGCTGATCCCACACTCCCAACTTTTCCTTTCATGGCTGGAATTAAATCATCCATGATTTTGGGACAGGACCCTCCCACAGCCCTCCATGCACATGCAGCAGCTCCCAGCAGCTCAGGGAGGGGAAGCCAAGGGGCTCAGCCCAGAACAGAGACAAATATGAAATTATTTAGTATTTTTCCCCTTAAAAACAATCCGTAATGGAAGGAAAAGGAGTGACCAGGCTGGTCCTGGGGGGCAGTGGGTGAGCAGGGAATTGGGAACATCTGTCCAGCTGCAGCCTTGGAGCATTTCCACGCTCTCCCTCATTTCTGATTCCATGACCTAATCCCAGCTGGGAATAAGCAGGAGCAGAACAGATGGATAATGGCACTGCCACATGATCCCATGTCCAGGATGGGGACATGAGGCACAGGGAGCCCACCAGGGACCAGCAGCTCCAGCTGACATCCAACACGGCCATGCTCCTTCCTGAGGCCTCGGGAAGCCTTGGAGTTCTATTTCCCTGTTTCCAATATAAACCTGGATGTTTGCATTTCCAAACTTCCCATCACCTCAGGCATTGCTTCAGCTAAATCCTGTTCTGCTCACTTCCAGCCTTTTCCCAAAGGCTGCATTCCATGTCAATTCCTTGATATTCTCATCTTCCATGACATCTCCTGCATGACCAAATTCGTCAGGAAAATGGAATGACAGTAGCAAAAGTTCCAGACCCTCAGGAGCTCTCCAGCATCTTCCCAAAGTCCAACTAAGCAATATGGAGCAGCAACAAAAACTTGGGAAACACTTGGAAAATGCTTTCTTCAGGAATTCCACAGGTGATGTGGATGATGGAGATGTCCCCACTCCCTGCCACACACGTGGGGGGACTCAGGGCTGAGGGTCCCACACCAACCACTGAGTCCTTGGACATGGGGAAATGTCACCTGAGACTGTCCTGAGGGACACCAAATCCTGGGGACACTGAGCCTTTTCCTGGACTGGGGGACACTGATCTATGTTCCAAGAGACACCGAGCTTTGTCCTGGGGGACACCAAGCTCTGAACTGGGGGATACTGAGCCTTGTCCCATCCATGGGGTGGGAAACACCACCTCCAACTCAAACCACATCAAATCCTAAAAACAGGGAGAAGCCTCCTAGTAACCATCCCTAAAGCCATGTGGAATGAGAGGGAGTACTCCTGCTTTGTGCATCCTTCAGAGTTTTGGTCCTCTCCACATGCAGACCACTGAAAGTTGAGCTCCAAGACCCCCCAGGATCCATGGCAAAAGGATGCTCTGGGATGCTCCAGCTGCTCTCTCCATCAGGAATGGGGGATGGCTGGGCTCCCCTCCATGTTGGCACCTTCCTGTCCATCCATATGTCCCCAGCCTGTCATCCCTGGGCTCTGGAAAAGCCGGTGACCAGGATGGGACATGGATTTCCCGGTGTCCAGCATCGTGTCAGCACTGGGATCAGAGGCTCCAACCCCACCTGGACCCTCCTGGATCCAGGATGCTCCAACCCCCGCTCTGGGGATGGATGTTCCACTGGAGGTTCCAGGCTCTGCTGTGTAATGCTGCTGCATCAATATTTGATGGAATTACAAAACCTCTGCTCCCAGGGGAGCGTTGGGGGCTCTGAACCAGTGCACTCCGAAATGGACTCAGCTTCTGGCAGCAGGAACTCTGGAAAAATCCTCCTGGATACCAAAAACTGACTGTGGTGGGGTCGGCATTGCCCGCTGAACGTGGGGTCTCAAAAGTCCCTCCTGATTTGGTTCTGTTCCAGGTGTGGGAATCCTGATCCAGCCAGGAGCAGTGAGTGTTGGATGGATGAGCAGGAATGTGTGAATGTCACCTTCTAACAGGCAGGATAGGGGAGGTGTCACTGGAGCCTTCTCCTGGATTCAGTTTCAAGGCTTCAAGTCTGAACTTCATAGATTTTGGCTGCTGCTGTGGAGGATTCCCAGAGTTTCCAGGAGGATTCCGATTGGCAGCAGCTCCTGAGCAGGGTAGGAGGTGATGCCCAGGCACTGACCCAGGGCTGGTCCATGCTGATGCCATCCCACTCAATTCCTGGGAATTTGGCCCCTTGGAGGCACCTTGCCTCTGCTGGAGCTGAGTCTCAATCCCACTAGCAAGGTGAGCCCCTCAGGGTGTGGTTCCCTGGGATACTGCTGGGAATTCTGCATTTCAAACAACCAGCACCACCCAGCAGGTACCCGGCCTCATAGGCGTGATTCCATGGGCAAGGAGAGGAGCAAAAAAAAAAGGGAAAAGCAGGAGGGAATCCAGGGGTGAGGCTGAGCACCAGCAGCCTCCACTCCCCGCTCCAGTGGGGCAGAGGGAAAGCAGCATCCGTGAAACTTTCCATGGGGAGGAGGATTAACAGGGACACGTGATGAGGAGCGTTGGTGTCTGAGCTCAGGGAGGTGCTGGTGTAAATCAGGAGTATTTACTGCCAGGTACCAGCCCAGCTCGGGTCTATTCCCTGCCATTAGCCAGAAATTCCCAGGATTTCTCTTTAAGTTGAGCAGTGACATCGTGGTTACACTAAAAATAAACATATAGGCCAGTGCCCGCGCTGTCACCTGCAGGAATGGCAGCCTGGCAGGGAACAGGGTACTGCCAGCCTCTGGGAATGCCAAAGGCGGAACCCAATAGGAAAACCGGGATTATGGACACGCAGCTTCCCCAGGGTGGGCACTCAGTGGCACTGGAAGCAAGGATGGCACCAGCAGCAGGAACAGCACTGACACTGTCAGGCTGTGGGGATGGCACCAGCCGTGGGGACAGGGACAGCAGCAGGGATGGCAGCGGCACCCCCGGAGTGGGGATGGCACCAGCAGCAGGGACAACACAGGCAGCAGGGACAGCATTGACACCCCCGAGGCAGAGGGGATGGCATCGGCAGCGGGGACAGGGATGGCATCAGCATCCCCCAGAGCAGGGATGGCACCGGCAGCGGGGACAGGGCCCCGGCAGAGCCGCAGAGCCGCTGCATTGGCCGGGTGACACGGACAGGGGACTCCGGGAGCTTCGGAAGGCAAAGCCAGCCATGAGCCGATGCTCACCCACCGCCCCCCTCCTCCCCGAGCCCGTCACGCTCCCAAATCACAGCCCGGCAGCATCAACACGGGGAAAACGGGGAGGAAAAGAGCGAGGAGGCGGCTGGGAAGCGGGGATGCGATGCCGGGGGATGCGGGCGCGGACCGTACCTTGCGTGTGGCCGGGGCCTGCCTCATCGTCGCGCAGGGACGGCCGGAGCGGGAGGAGACGGAGCAGCGGGTCAGTCAGCACGGCCGGACACGGCAAATGGCCGCGGCCGCCGCCGGCCGCTCGCCAGGTCCTGCCCGGGGGCTCGGCGGGGGTTTAGGGGGTCCAGGGCAGCCCCCCCCGGCCGCGGCCGCTCGTCCCCGCTCCGCCGGTGGCTCCAACCACCGCCCCGGCGGCTCATGACATCACCGCGGAGGGGCCGCACCGCCGGGCGCTGCACCGAGCCGGGCGGTGTGCGGATGAGGATGGGGATGAGGATGGTGCGGATGTGATGCTGCGCTCGGGGAGGGGATTGGGGGGGTTCTCAGCGGCTCAGAGCCCCCCGGGACAGCCCCCCGGGTGAGATCCTGATGTTCCTCCGTGCAGGAGGCTCCGTGGTTGCGCTCGGCATCCCCGCGGTGCCCGCGCAGCCAAACCCGCCCCGCGCCGGCGGCTGCGAGCGCCGGGTAAATCCCCCGGGAGCGGACAGACGGACGGAGCGGAGCCCGGATGGACAGATGGACGGCGCCGAGCCCAGAGAGGTGGACAGATGGACAGAGGGACCATCTTGCCACGCTGCCATCACCCAGCGCCAGCTCTGCACCTCCGACCGACACGGGCAGCCCTGCACGGCTGAGGGTGCGGAGAGACCCCCCCCGTGCCTCGGAGAGCCTCTGCCCCAAAATCCCTGCCCTAAAAATGCGCGCTGGGCACTCAGGGTGGTGTCCAGCACGTCCTGAGCCTCGCTGCCCTGCCAGGACCATTCCTGCAATTCCTGCCCGGCATTCCCGTTGTCCCTGGACAAGAACTCTGCTGGGAACCCACCGGATGTCACCAAGCAGCATCTCCAAACTTTCCAGGAATCCGTGTCCTGCCCCACGGGGTGCTGGAGACCAGGACAGCAGCTCCCTTTACATGCAGGAATCTTAAATGCTATATATTGCACTGTATTATGTAACATGAACACAGACCTCATCCAACTGCGTTATTTCCCAATATTCCCACACTATGAGGGAAGAGGAGCTCAGAGTGCCCTGGGCACACCCACGCCTCCACATACAGAGGGAATTTGACCCCAAGTATTTCCACATCCTCAGCACAATCCTGCCAACCTCCTGGAAAAAGCCTTTAAAGGCCTCTTTTTCCCAAGGGCTGACATTCCCTGGAAGCTGCCCCCCAAGGTTGTCAATGTTGGGGACATCCTATGTTCAACTGAGCTGATTCCTGAAAAACCCCTGGATCAGGGAATCCAGCAGCTGTGGGGGAAGTGTCCAAGGCCAGGCTGGATGGAGTTTGGAATAAACTGGGATAGTGGGAGGTGTCCTTGCCCATGGCAAGGGATGGAACTGGATGGGATTTAAGGTCCCTTCCAATCAAAACCATTCCATAATTGTGGAGCCTTTCTGCTCTGGAGTCAGGATTGCTGGGAATGTTCCCCTGGAGAAGGGAAAATCCCAGGGAATGCTCAGAGTCCCTGCAGGGGCTCCAGGAGAGCTGGAGAGGGACTGGGGACAAGGCATGGAGGGACACGACACAGGGAATGGCTCCCACTGGGAAAGGGGAGATTGGGCTGGGATCTTGGCAAGGAATTCCTGCCTGGGAGGGTGGGGAGGGGCTGGGCTGGAATTCTCAGAGAAGTTGAAGCTGCCCCTGGATGGCTGGGAGTGTCCAAGGCCACGTTGGACAGAGCTTGGAGCCACCTGGGCTGGTGGGAGGTGTCCATGGATGGGCTTTAAGGTCTCTTCTAACCCAACCCATTCCATGATCCACTCTCCCATGGCTCCCTCTGCCTGCTGGCAGGCACCAGGGGTAGGGGAGCGATCCCAAGGGACATTTTTGGGAGCTAGAATTGCATCTCTTAATGAAGAATCCCCAATCCATCAGCCTGAGCACCACAAACCCCTTCAGGAGCCAGAGCTGACACAGACCCAGCTTTTGGTGTCATCCAAATCCATCCCATTGCTCCAACAGAATCTGCCTCCCATTCCCACCAGCTCTCACTCAAACCACTGGGAAAAGGAACCCCTCAAGAAGCATTTCCAGATGAAATCATCCCGGATCCGTGGCTTTAAGCCCCTGAATGATCCGAGTGCTGAGTCCATCTCTGGAGGAGCGACGTGCAGGCTCACATGGATTAAAGTTTAAGATAATTATGGGTATTAGAGCTGCTCTAATGAACCAACTCCTCTCCTTGCACACAGCTCCACTCCCTAAATCCAGAATATATCAACTCTTCCCACACAAAAATCCAATAAATGCAGCAGCAGGGAGAAAATGCAATTTAACCCCAGGAAAATGGTGTTGGGTGCTTTGGGCTGTCCTTGAAACTCCTCAGAGATGGGTAAGGGAGGTTTTTTTATCCTAAATCCATGAGAAGGAGCTTGTGGCACCACCACAGATGGGAGAATTCCTGGCTCTTGGGGAGATTGGAGAGGAGATGCCAGGGTTAACTCCAGCTCTTTTTCATGGAGTCATCCATTTGCAGCACCAGATGCTGCTCAGCTCCTGGCCCCAGAGGGTGACATCAAAATAATCACCACAGACTCCCCTGGGGACACAAAGAGCTGCCACAGGGGTGTCATCAAGGAACAGCAGTGCCTGGAAAATCACCTCTGGGTTCATCCAGGCCCTGCCATAGGGCACGGTCTGGGCAGCTGGGATGAGGTGGGGGTTTGGAGCTGATCGGATTACCCGTTCCTTTAAAGGATTAATGGGGCTTGGGGCGGCCCCTCTGCATTCAACAGAGCAGCTGGGACGGGCCATCTGCTCCTGCATGGAGACCGGGATAACACCGGGATAACACTGGGATAACAGCCTGGACACTGACCCAGGTACTCCTGCATGGAGACCGGGATAACACCGGGATAACACTGGGATAACAGCCTGGACACTGACCCAGCCACTCCTGCACAGAGACCGGGATAACACCGGGATAACACCGGGATAACACCGGGGTACAACCCGGACACTGACCCAGCCACTCCTGCAGACTGGGATAACACTGGGATAACAACAGAGACACTGACCCAGGTACTCCTGCATGGAGACCGGGATAACACCGGGATAACAACACGGACACTGACCCAGCCACCAGCTGGGCACCCTGGGATGGGATCAGAGCAGCTGCCCAGCAGAGAGGGAGGTCCAGCCTCAGGACACACCATGGGAATCCAGCCCTGGCACATGGAATGCTGCTGGGAGGATGAAAGGAACAGGGATGTCACTGGAGGGGGACAAATCTGATCCATCTGAAGGGATCAAACTGGCTGCAGCTGCAGGGGACAGGTGACCTGAGGTGGTGGAACAGGATTTAACAGCAGGGTCACAGCACCAGCACGTGCCACCTGTGCATGTGGCACTTGGGGACATGGCCTTGGCAGTGCCAAGTTGGACTCAGTGGTCTCAGAGGGCTTTTCCAACCTAAACATTCCACAATTCCATGATCCCACAGTGGCTCAGACCCCAGAAGCCCCTCCTGACACCCCAAGTGAGGCAGAGCTTTTGCTGGAGCCTTTCCCTGCATCCCTGGGAGCCCTCTGCTCCCACCACAGCCGTGCCACCTCTGTGTCCCTGGGAGGTGACATCCGTGACCCAGTGCCACCTGGGTCCAGAGACTGGTCACATTGTCATGGGGGTGAAGACAATACAACCTGTGTCGTCCCAAAAATGACCTGGCAAAGACCCTTTTCCTGCTCTTTAATCAGATTTTGGGGTCCTTCCCAGCCAGGAGAGAGGCCAGCACCTCCTGAGGACAGCCTGGACCTCCTGCTCCAAGAACAAGGACACCCCAACATGGTGTCACAGCCAAGGGACAGGACCCCAGTATCCCGTGGCCCCTGCTCTGAGCCCTGGGAACAGCAACCATGGCCACACCACTCCAAATCCATGGAAAACAGGGAAGGACAACAGCAGGGGGGGAAAGGCCCATCTGGCAGCAGCTCTGGACACGATTAAAGTCTATATTTGACACACAGGAGCTGCTGTAATCTCCGGAACAAGGATTTACCTGTTAATTACTCTCATTATCCAGGTTCCCCCCACCCCCATGGCACATCCCTGTGTGGGGCAGGAGCTGCCCGAGGGGCAGGGGGGGCTCTCAGGGTCATTAATGGCTGAAAAGGTTAAATTGTGAGGGGACAGCAGGGCCTGGCACAGGGCTGTCCCTCAATGGGGACATCCCTGTGTGAGGTGTGACCGTGCAGCCAGGATGAGGGTCAGGACAGTGACAGCCACAGATCCATGATCCTCAGGAGAATGACTGTCACTACAATCCCCAGGACAGTGACAGATCCAGATCCTCAGGACAGTGACTGTCACCCAACCAGGATCCTCAGGAGACAAATCCATGACCCCCAGAACAGTGACAGCCACAGATCCAATTCCCCAGGACAAGTCACAGATTCAGGATCCCCAGGACAGTGACAGCCACAACCCATGATCCTCAAGGCAGTGACAGTCACAGCCCCACATCCCCAGGGCAGTGACAGATCCATGATCCTTGGGATAGTGACTGTCACACCCCCATGATTGCCAGAACAAGTGACAGTCACAAATCCATGATCCTCAGGGCAGTGACTGCCACACCCCATGATTGCCAGGACAGTGATAGTCACACCCCCATGATTGCCAGGACAGTGACAGTCACAGACCTGTGATCTTCAGGACAGTGCCTGCCACACCCCATGATTGCCAGGGCAGTGACAGTCACAAATCCCCCATGATTGCCAGGACAGTGACAGTCACAGACCTGTGATCCTCAGGACAGTGGCTGTCACACCCCATGATTTCTAGGACAGTGATAGTCACACCCCATGATTGCCAGGACAGTGACAGTCACAAATCCATGATTGCCAGGACAGTGACAGTCACAGACCTGTGATCCTCATGACAGTGACAGTCACAACCCACGATTGCCAGAACAAGTGACAGTCACAGCCCCAGATCCCCAGGCAGTGACAGATCCATGATTGCCAGGACAGTGACAGCCACAACCCACGATTGCCAGAACAAGTGACAGTCACAGCCCCAGATCCCCAGGCAGTGACAGATCCATGATTGCCAGGACAGTGACAGTCACACCCCCATGATCCTAATCCCAGCCACAGCTCCGAGCAGACAGTGTGGACACAGTGGGGACACAGAGCTGCTGCAAACCCACCAGAACAAGGACATTCCAAACAGGAATTTCATCCCAGCAGAGCCCCTTGGAGCCAGCAGGACCGGGATGAAGGATCCACACAGACCCTGAAGCCTCAGGGACATGCAGAGACCTGGATCTGGGGGGACACAAGGAGGGGACACTTGGGGGAAGCTGCTCCTGGCCTGTCTCCACAGGCTCTCGGCTAATTCCACATTGCTCCTCTCCTCCAGACTTCCCATGGACAAACAGAGCTCTTTGGATCATTTTTCCACCCAAAAATCGACATGGAAGCAGCTGGAAAGCAAATCTGGACCAAAAAGTGCACAGGTACCATCTCCCTCCCCTCTCCCACATCTCCAGTGCCCACCTTGGCTTTTCTCTTAGCAAAATTCCCAAGGGGAAAATAAAATTCCTCAAATTTCCAGCAGGGAATGATGATTTGGTGTCCCTGCCTGTGGTGGCGGCATGAAATGAGATGGGCTTTAATGTCCACCCCAACCCAAACCATTCTGGGATTCTTTGCCAAGACCTTTGGAGTTTCAGCTCATCCTTGCACGAAAGATTTTTGGCTTCAGTAATTGTCACAAACCAGGTGGGTTTGAGTGTCCCCAAAAGGAGCCAGAGCCCAGGGACAGGACACTGAGGACGTGCCACTTGTCCCCAAGTCACCGGAGAGTTTAGGGTTTATAAAAATATCCGTGAGGGAACGGCCTCAGGTTGTGCCAGGGGAGATTCAGGCTGGATACTGGGAAAATTCCTTCATGGAAAGAGTTGGAAAACACTGGAAGAGGCTTCCCAGAGCAGGGGGACAATCCCCATTCACAGGAGAATTTCCCAACCCTGCAGATGTGACGCTTGGGGACAGTGCTCGAACTCGCTGGCCTCAGAGGTTTTTCCCACCCAAACATTCCAGGATTCCAGGCTGATGTGACACCACCCGCAGGGATGTCCCCTCCCTGGCTGGGAGCACATGCAGGGACAGCCATGCAGCGCTGGGATGGAGCTGGATGGGGACAGTGAGGATGACGATGGCCCCGGCATGCGGCCGCGCGCGGGACGGGGACAAACAGCACCTTTTTGGGCTTCGCTCCACGCTGCGTGAGGAGGGAACAGAAGGAATGTTAGACAGGCCTGGAGGCTCTCACAGGAACCCCCCCCAGGCTGCAGCAATGCCAGCAAGGGAAATATCATCAGGGAAATTTAAGTGGATTAAGGAGAAAACAGCCCTGGAGTCACCATCTCGCTCTGGATTCACCTCCTGCCCCTCTCAGCACGGAGAATTTGGGGAGTTAGGATATGTCCAAATGGGAATAAATAATTTCATAGGTTAAAGGGCCAGGATCTCCCAGGATGCAGGAGGAAGAGGATGTGAGGACAAGGGGGAATGGTTTCCCACTGCCAGAGGGCAGGGAGAGATGGGATAGTGGGAAAGAATTCCTCCCTGTGAGGGTGGGGAGGGGCTGGGAGGGAATTCCCAGAGAAGCTATGGCTGCTCCTGGATCCCTGGAAGTGACCAAGGCCAGGTTGGATGGTGCTTGGAGCCACCAGGGATAGTGGAAAATGTCCCTGGATGGGCTTTGAGGTCCCTCCCACCCCAAACCATTCCAGGATTCCATGACAAACCAGTGGGAATGCCCTGAATGAAGCTGCACGTGGAGCAGCATCTCCTGTCCTGACCCCTTCTCCACATCAGCAGCACAAAAAAATTCCAAGAACAATCCCCATTCCATGATTTCAAGAACGCTGAGGCTTCCTAAATATTCTCTTTGTCTTCTAATGAATTCCAGGGTGGAATTAAACCAGGAGGATGAAGCAGGGAGCACATGGAGCACAGGCTCCAACAGTGCCTGGGGCTGATGGATCACACCCCACACAGCAGGAAAAGCCAAACACCTTCCCAAATCCCTCTAACACAGGGCAGGGAATCCATTTCCATCCTCCCCTCTGGCTGGAGCTCTCATTCCCCACGATCTGAGCCCAGTGAACCTCCAGGTGCTGCTCCATCCCCATCCCAGCATCCAGCTCTGGGGTGGAGAGCAGAATTCCCACTCCTGGGAATTATCCAGAATGGTGTCCCCACCATTTCCTTTCCCACAGTGCCCACATCTCAGTTGGGCCAGTTTATCCCCATGGAAAATCCAGTTTTTACCCCAAAACACACAAACCCACTCACTGTGTCCCCAGGATCACCCAGTTCCATCCCTGCCCCCCAGGAGTGGTGACCTGGGCAGTGCTGGGGGAACAGCTGGGCTTGATGGTCTCAGAGACTTTTTCCAGCCTCAGTATTCCATAATTCCTCACTACCCCACATTGTATGGCCATTCCTGAGGACAGGAACTCCACATTCCCATTCCTTAGGAAATAACTCTCACATTTGGGTACAACACATCCCTATCCATGTCCCAGGAGCCACTGGAGCTCCTGATGAGACACTCAGAGGGAAGAGTCCTTAGAGCTGCCCCTGGACCCCTGAAGTGTGCAAAGCCAGGTTGGAGCAACCTGGGATAGTGGAAGGTGGAAAGCTGAGGGGCTTGGAGGTCCTTTCCAGGATTCCATGAGGGGCAGGGTTTGAAGGAAGCAGCCAGGGAATGCTCCTGAACTCAGATCAAAACGTGTGACACAGGACCTGCACTGGATAATCCCTCAGGAAACGACTGATTCCTGGCCAGTGGCTGTAAATGACACTTTTTACACCTTGTTTCCTATGGGTTTCAAGAGAAATTCGCTTTTCCATGGGTATTTTATTCCATGGAAGTGTGTCTGTGTGCTCTTCCTGAAGGGATGAAAACCTCTCAGAGGTGACAAAGTGCCAGGGTCACTCACCAGTTTGCTGGCCTTGGAGGCATCAAGGGAATCTGTGGAGAGAGCAGAAACAGAGCCATGAGCCTGAGGGACACCCCTGTCCCCATCCCAGTGTCCCTGCACCCAGCAGGGGGACAGGAGAATTTTGGGAAGTGGGAGTGAAGCAGAGTCATGAAATGGTGGCACAACAGGGTGTGGATTTGGGGGAACAGGGAATTCCTTCTGGGAGCTCCTGGCTGAGGAAGGCAAACACTTGGCTACAGCTCAGAACTGGGGCAGTTCCACTGCTATCCTAGGGCTGAATCCCTGGATCTCATGGATTCCCAAAGTCCTGGCACAGGCTGCTCAGGGAGTGGCAGAGGAGGTTGAAACCTATGTGGCTGTGGCACTTGGGGACACAGAATCATGGAATGGTTTGGGTGGCAAGGGACCTTAAATCCCCTCAACCCCACCTCGTGCCATGGGCAGGGACACCTTCCACTGTCACAGGCTGATCCAGGGACACTTCCAAGGATCCAGGGGCAGCCACAGCTTCTCTGGGCAACCTATGCCAGGGCCTCTCCACCCTCACAGGAAGGAATTCCTTCCCAAAGTCCCATTCCAATCTCCTCTTTTCCAGTGGGAAGCCATTCCCTGTGTCCTGTCCCTCCCTGGCAGGTGTGTCTGGATTCCCAGCCTCACCCAGGTGTCCAGTGTCACCAGCAGCTCCACTAAAGTGTCCCCTCCTGTGCTGGATCCGTGACAGAGCCATCCCTGCACCCCAGACTGCAGTGCTGCTGCAGCAGCTGCTGTTTCCATGGAAACCCTTGGCAGGCAGCCACATCCCAGCCCTGCATCCCTGACAGCATCATCCCACACCCCACCTGCAGCCTGGGCTCCTCCTTGGTTGGTCTGTCCCAACCCAGCGTCCATCGTGTCCAGGGAAGGATTTGGGAAGGGGTTGGAGCACCAGGAGAAGCTGAGGGAGCTGGGAAAGGGGGTCAGCCTGGAGAAAAGGGGGATCGGGGGGAGCTTCTGACTCTCCAAAAGTCCCTGAATTCCTGGAGCCAGGTGGGAGTTGGGATCTGGTCCCAGGGAATAGGGACAGGAGGAGAGGGAACAGCCTCAAGCTGTGCCAGATTGGATATTGGGAAAATTCCTTCTTGGAAAAGGCTGGAATTTCTACCCTGGCGGGGTGGAGTCCCCATCCCTGGAGGGATTTGGCACTTGGGGACACGGACACTGGGCAGTGCTGGGGAATTCGAGGGTGTCCAAGGCCTTTTCCAACCTAAATGAATCCATGACTATTCCACAATTCTATGCAGCATCCAAAGCAGAGAGCAGGGAAGCATCCATTCTATTTTTCCCTAATTTTACCTCCTACTTCCCGGGAGAGGAGAAATCCCACCCACAACTAACACCCACCTCCCTCAGCCTTCCCCCTCCGTCAATCCCGACCAAACAGACGCTTCCCACCCGGAGCTCCCGGCTTGGCACAGGGAGCCGCCGGAGCAGCCAAGGCAGGAAGCTGGCAGAGCCCCTTCCGGCAGCTCCCGGGATCCCACAGAGCCTGGGGAAAACATTCCCGACAAAGCAGAGCTCAGAGGGAGGGAGGGAAGCCTGTCTGGGCTCACAGCCAGGGATGGCGAGGCTGAGGGATGTGGGAAACGGGGAAGGAATGCTCCGAGGAGAGAGGGAAGGGATCCCTGCCCCCGGGTGGGAATGGGGCACGGCAAGGGGCTGGAGACAGGGATGCTCCAATTCCACAGGGATTTTACAATTCCATAGGCTCAGAGTGGTTCAGTGGGTCTGCATTCCCACTGGGAAATAGTCCATGATTTCCCTCTTCCTTACAGGAAAGATTTCCCACCTTTCCAGGAAGGATTTCCAAGCCTTCCAAGAGGGATTTCCTGTCTCTCCAGGATTTCCCATCTCACCTGAGAAGGACTTCCCACCTCCTGGAGGGAGGTGGAATCCCTCCCTCCCTATAGGGATTCCCCATCTCTCCAGGAAGAATTCCTACTCCTCCAAGAGAAATTTCCTCCTTCTCTCCAGGAAGGATTTCCCATCTCACCTGGGAACCACCTCTGCAGGAGGGATTCCCCATCTCTCCAGGAAGGATTCCCAACCCCTCCATGAGAGATCTCCCATTTCTTCAGGAAGGATTCCCACCCCTTCAGGAAAGATTCCCCATCCCCTTCAGGAGAGATTTCCTGTCTCTCCAGGAAGGATTTCCCATCTCACCTGGGAAACACTTCCCACCTCTGCAGGAAGGACTCCCACTCCTCCAAGAGAAAATTCCCATTTCTTCAGGAAGGATTCCCACCCCTTCAGGAGGGATTCCCCATTCCCTTCAGGAATAATTTCCCACCTCCTCCACTAAGGATTTCCACCTCTCTGGGAAGGATTTTCCAGCTGGGCCATACCTCTCTTAGGGACCTTCATGGCAGCAGATTCCGGGGTTTCTGGAGATGTTGTGTCAGCTCCATCCTCAAACACCTGGATCTGGAAAAAACACAACACCATCCTTACCCAAAATTCCCAAACAGGCAGACCAGGGAATAGATCCCACTGGGAATGGGTTCTGCAGAACAGGTTTTGGCACAGATTTTTAATTTCATCATTCTGGCTTTGCCATCAACCTTCCTGAAAACAGCCACACATTCCTTATTCCCATTGGGAACACGGAATATTCACACAGGCAATGAGGTAGGCCAAAGCTCTGGATTTTACAGCCTGGAACATCTGTACTAGATTCAGGGATTTCTCTTTGTGAATTATGTTTGGATGCATTTTTGCTGGATAAACATGGAAAATGAGGTTGGGAGGGGTTAGATCCCTGAGAGAGAACTATCCTTGTGCCTCACATCAACACCTCCAAAATTGTTCCTGCAGGAATTTGCCTGATCCATCATCACCTCCCACCTGCGAGTTCAGCTTAAAAATCAAAATAACCTGGGAAGCTGTCAGACAGGAATTCCATTTTGGGAAGATTCCCAGCACCAGGAATGATGAAAATTGAATTAAAAGCCACAAGGAGACCAAGGAAAATATGATGCTAAGGAAATCATGACACCTGCAGCCACGCAGGATGGGAATTCTGAGTGGTCTGGGGGTTTCCCAGCAGGTACAGCCTAGGGGGGAATTCCAGAGGTGCTGGAGAGGCTGGGGACAGGGATAGAGCAGGGCTGGATCTGGAGTGACACTGGGAACTGCCACCACAGACTGGGGACATTGTGGTCATCGAGCTCCTCTGCCGGGCAGGAGCTGAAAGGCAGCTCCAGGTGATGCCAAAATCAGGGATTTACACACACCAGGAAAGGAACAGCCATGCTTGGAATTGCCAACCCAGTTAGAATCAGGGAATGCTTGGGTGGAAAAGGACCTTAAATCCCACCCAGTGCCACCCCTGGCATGGACAGGGAAACCTCCTGCCGTGCCAGGTTGCTCCAAGTCCCATCCCAGCTCCCCTTGGACACTGCCAGGGATGGGGGATCCATCCAGCACCATCCAGAGCCCCCGGGAATTCCAGCCCAGCACCCTCTGCCTCTCTCTCGAGGGGTGCCAGGCGTGGGGTCCCCACTCTGTGCCCCCCAGGTGGGAGCTGGGCGACACTGGGGACTCTCCCTGTGCACCAGGGGGGCTCAGGGTCAGCTCTGGACCTGCTGGGATGGCTCTGCATCCACAGCTTTGCTCTGGGATGGAGGATTTGGGGAATTTGGGGGGGCTGTTTTCCTGTCCTGCTTCCCATCTCTGCTCCAGGTGTGTCCCCATCCATTCCCCAGCTCTGGAATTTGGGGTGGGGGTTGAGCATCACTAACTGCACACCCAGCCCAGAGGTGACAAAAAAGGGGAATGGCTTCCCACTGGGAAAGGGGAGATTGGGGTGGGATTTTGGGAAGGAATTCCTGGCTGTGAGGATGAGGAGGGGCTGGGCTGGCATTCCCAGAGAAGCTGTGGCTGCCCCTGGATCCCTGGCAGTGCCCAAGGCCAGGTTGGATTGGGCCTGGAGCAGCCTGGGACAGTGGAAGGTGTCCCTGACTGTCAGGGGGTGGCACTGGAGGGGCTTTGAGCTCCCTCCTGGTCCTGCAGACCCAATTTTTTCCCTGTAAACCCCTCAAAGCCTCTCCCAGCTGGCAGGAGAGGCCAAGAGAGACTGACAAAGGAGACGGCTGCGTGTGTCCAGTTTTAATGTGGGAACTGGGAGTGTGGCAGAATGATATCTGGGAAATCTCCATGGTGATCCCAGGAGAGGAGCAGAGCTCCATCCAGCAATTCCTACACACCAACAGCACTTGAGTTGGATTAAACCATGAAAAGCTTCCTGGGGAGTTTGCCTCCAGCTCTGGTGGGTTCAGCTCTCTGTGTTTATCCCGTTATTTAAAGGATGGGGATCATTTTCCCCCATCCTGCCTCGAGTTGGTGACAAAGGGACTGAAGCAGTGAATGGCTGGATTCCTCTTAAAGGTGTTTTCCAACCTCAGTGATTCCTGGAATATCTCCTGGGTGAGCCTCTGCTGCAGCCTCTGACTATGCATGATCCAAAGGCGCTTCCAATGGATGGGACAGTGGATGCTGGGATGGACCCCAGGACCCAAATGTCCTCATTTTGTGCTCAGCTTCCCTCTGTCCCCCAATCCCAAGGTCCTGGCAATGAGAGGCCATGGGGTGGAACACAGACCAGCCCTTTTGTGCCAGGGAGGGGACAGGAGCTGGCTGGGGGCCTCTGGTGTCACCCTGGTGACACAGGGAATTAACCTGGACGATGTTTACTCTGGAGGGAGCTCCTGGCTCCTGCTGCAGCAAATCTCAGCAGCTACACTCACACCGTGTGCTTTATCTCCTTGCAGGTAAACATGATTTAATTAAAATTCCTTGGATCTGCTGCCAGGTAAACATCTGAGATCAATCCCAAACTCCACCTAGAGATCCATCCCAAACTCCACTAGGAGATCAATTCCAAACTCCACCTGGAGATTCATCCCAAATTTCATCAGGAGATCCATCCCAAACTCCACCTGCTGCAGGTGGTAAATACAGGGCTGGGCCCTTCACTGGGAAGCAGAATGGAACAACTGGGAATTCACCACGCTGTTTTCATTCCAGAACCTCAAGGACTGTGCAGAGGGTGAGATTCCACCTGGGTTTGGAGCCTGTAGGAAACGAAGATTCCCAAAACCCCCAGGGCAGTTTCCCTGTATTTAACAACCGAGCCATGATCCCAGAATCCTGGGATCCCACCCACCTGGGACTGCCTCACGAAGATGCCGTGGTTCTCCTCACAGGTGAAGTATTTCCTGCCCTGCACCGTGCCATCGTTCTTGCCCTTGGCCTCGTCCAGGATGACCCCGACCCATTTGCCGGTGGCGAACAGGGTGGCCCCCACGTAGGCCACAGTGCCTCGGTGGCCCTTGCCGATGACCTCCACACGGGAGCCCACCTTGAGGGGCTTGCTGCCGCCGTCAGCGCTCATCCTGGGCGTGCTGGAGGCCTGGGGAACAGGGGAGAGCAGGGCTCAGAAAGGTGGGATGGACACAGGGGTTGGATGTTGGGATGGTTCATCTCCGTCCCTGCTCGCCTCCTCCACACCTTTTTATTTTGGGTAATCCTGCTCCTGAACAGGAGCCACAAACCATGGCAGATCCATGGCTCACACAGCTGATTTATCCCCTTTTATAACATTTTTATAAGCCTTGAGTGGGAAAAAAAAACACAAGAGCAGCACAGTTGATCAGTCTTAACCAACTCGTGCTCCATCTTTTCCCATCTGATCAGCATTCCCATGGTTTAATTCTGTGCCCAGGAGTAGACAGGCTGCTTGGGATACAGGTCATTGTCTCATCCCTCCACACTGTAGGGATTTGGTGGCCCCTGTGCCCAAACTCAGGGTATCCAACCTTGGAACGTGGGTGGGAAAGTCCAGCAGCTTTCCAGGTGGGATTGTCATCATCCACTGCCTCAGGTCGTGCCAGGAGTGGTTTAGATTGGATATTGGGAAAATACTTCCTAGGAATTTTCCAGGTCCCCACCCCTGGAGGGATTTAAAACCTCGACAATTCCATGATCCTGTCATAAACATTACATCCATATTTTTATTTCAGCAGGCACCAGGACACTCCAGGTGTGACATCCCAGGATGCACCTGGGTTCAGGTGGGGTTATCCAGGTGGTCAATGCTCTTGAAGCAGCTATGAGGTGATGGATGTGAGGAATTCCATGGGAACTGGGGACCCTCAGGATTATTGAAATCCCAGGGAAATTTATTGGGATCCATCCCCAATTCCTCCTGCTCTGCAATCAGCCTGAGTAAAACAGATTAATCATGGAATTCTGGAACGGTTTGGGTGGGAAGGGACCTTAAAGCCCATCCAGTGCCACCCCGTGCCATGAACAAGGACACTTCCACTGTCCCAGGTTGCTCCAAGCCTTGTCCAGCCTGGCCTTGGACACTTCCAGGGATCCAGGGGCAGTCACAGCAAATCTGGGAATTCCAGCCCAGCCCCACCCCACCCTCCCAGCCAGGAATTCCTTCTCAATATCCCACCACAATCTCTCCTTTTCCAGTGGGAAGCCATTCCCTGTGTCCTGTCACTCCAATCCTGTGTCCAAAGACCCTCTCCAGATCTCCTGGAGACCCTCAAAACCTCACACCTTTCAACCCCACTGCCTCTGTCCCAGAGAGGACAGAGATGTTCTCTGTCCTGCTCAGCTCCATCTTCCCACTCATCCCAATCTCACAGCAAGCCCCAAAACGGGACCAGCTTGGCATTTCCCCCACCCCATGTGTCACTGGTTCTGGTCACTGTGCAGAAATGTGGAATTTCGGTTGCTCTGGGCCTGGCTTCAGCCAAAGAATCTGCTCTTTATCCCAGAAAAACAGAGCCTCTTTCACCTGGAAGGGCTGGGAAGGCCCTGGGGATAAACCTCAACCCCTTCCAGGGGGTTTGGGAGATTCAGAGAATCCTCAGCCTGTGGAAGAACCCAGGGGAATTTGGAAGCTCCTGGAATCCTAACAAACCACCCCCTTCCCTTGCACATCACTTCCTGAGGCTGGAATGCAGAGTGATCCCACTGAGTTTGGGGTTTTGTGACTAAAACCAGGGTCCCACAAGCCTGAACTACAGGTTTCATCCAAACACAACTGGCAGAAATCAAACATCACAAAATAATCTTATATTAAAACCCAAAATCCACCAAACAGCTAAGAAACTCAATACCTCAAAGGAAAAATTGATGCTCCAGACCCAAATCTCCCACAGTTCTGGGAGCAACATCCTGGAAAATTGTGTCTCAGGTGTTACAGAAAAGGAGAGCAGAGCCCAACAAAAACAAGAAGCCTAAAGGAAAATCCCATATCCCCAGTAAATGGGAAGGTTCCTGGACAAGAGTTTTTATCCCTCCTGCTGTCCATTTGGCACCTGCAGCCAGGTAAGATCTGCTGGATGTGACACATTCCAAGCCCTGGGGGTACCTCTGGCAGTGGGAGCCATTCCCTGTGTCCTGTCCCTCCATGCCTTGTCCCCAGTCCCTCTCCAGCTCTCCTGGAGCCCCTGCAGGCCCTGAAAGGGGCTCTGAGCTCTCCCTGGAGCCTTCCCTTCTCCAGGGGAACATTCCCAGCTCTCCCAGTCTGTCCCTGATGGACATTTGCCAACCAGCACTTATTTTACAGAAACTTTTCCCAAGACTTTCACACTTGGAAATAAAAGAGCCCAGAATGAATCTATCCCATCCCATTCCATCCCTCAGGACCAGGCACTGAGTCTCCACCTTCTGTTTCCAATTAATCAGAAATTGGTCTGTGGGACACCTGGAAGCTCCAATCCAATGGATAAACCCCCAACTGGAATTTCCATGAAGATTCAAACCAATTAATTGATTAATCCAGGTTTTACAAGAGGAAGAACTGACCCAGCTGGAAGCAGGTGGGGTGGGCATTCCAGTGTCCCAGCCAGGTGACCTTGGCCAGGGATCTGGTGGCCATCCCAAGAGAAATGGACACACCTGTGGTCACACCTCCTGGCCGTGGTGACAATCCCTGAGTGACAAACATGGGGACAGCCATCCCTGGGGACATCACGGCACAGCAGCTGGTGACACAACCCAGAATTTCCTCAGCTTCCCAGGCCAGCTCCTCGTGGATGCCCTCAGCCCTGGGAATGGGGAAGGAAGAGGATGGAGGAGCAGAACTGTGGGAAGCCACGTGGGAAGAGAGAAGGGCTGAGGCCACTCCAGTGACAGCCCTGTCACTGCTCAGCCTGCAAGGGGAATAAACTCCTAAACCCCAGTAAAGGAGGAATCCAGGGATTCACAGTGAAGGCAGTGGGAGACCTGAGCAGGGCACAGGGCAGGTGCTGGGAATGGGGCAGCCAGAGGAACAACCAGGAATGCTGAACCTCTGGAGCAGCCACCAGCCCAGGAGGAGCCTGCCCCACATCCCACAGCTCCTATCTCATCCCAGGGACACCAGGTGAGGGACAGGCATGTGGTTGTGCTGCCACCACCACCACCAGAGACTGCTCTCCACAACTTCCTGCTCCAAAATCCAGCATTTCCCCATTTTCTCCCCTCTTTGAAGCGTGATAGACATCCACAGCCTGTCTGCTCTGTGAAGGCAAGGCACTGAAAACAGGATGAATTCCCAGCGATTTGGGTCATCCATGTGCTCCACCTGAACCTGAGGGCTTCAGTTCTGCTCCATCCCAGTGGCTCACCCTGGAAATATTCAGTGTATTCCTCCAGGAGCACCTCCCCCATGCAGGTGAGACTGATGGAGCCTCAAACTGCCACTCAAAGCTCAGATCAAAAGTTTTGGGAGAATCCCAAGCAGCCAGCTCTGGTAAGATCCAGGCATGGCCCACAAAGCTGGAAGAGGGGAAGACTTGGAGAAGAATTCCAGGTTTAAGCCTGGTCAGCACCGAGTCAGGATCACCCTGGGATTGAGGGTGGCTGCAGTGGGTGACATCAGGATGTGGCACTGGGATGAAGTCCTCACCACCACGGTGGCACTGGATTCCAGGTTGACAAACTGGGAGGGTGTGGGTGTCTCTGGACACCAGGAGCAGTGTCCCCAAAACCCAGAAGGGACAGGGTCGGGGTGGCCAGTGGCTCCAGCCCCAGGAAGGGCCAGCACAGCCGTGGTCCCTGCAGTGCCCATTCCAAAATCCATGTGAGCCAAACATGGATAATCTACTCACAATGCTGTCCTGAGACCCCCAGGACCCCTGGGACCCCCAGCTGCCTCAGCCCTTGGAGCTTTCCCTGCACCCCCACTCCCTTGGAGCCCCCAAATCCTCCCAGGCTGTCACGACAGAGCTGTCAGGACTCAGGTTGGAATTCCAACCTCTTCCTCCTGCTCCCCCATGGAAAACAGGGAGGTGTGAGGAGCAGGTGTGGGGCTCCAGCCCCCACAGACCTGCCCAGACACACATTCAGACCCTGCCAGGGTGGGCAAAAAAGGCTCCAGGCTGGGAAGTTTTCCCGAGCTGCTCCCTCTGCAGCCAAATCCCTTTGGCCACAATCCAAATCCCACCAGTTCCAGGCCTGGTGTATCCCACAGCAGACAGCACACGGTGCCCACAGAGGGCCTGGGGGTCCCATGGAGAGGTGGGAAGGGTCTTCCCTCCCCAGCTCCATCCTGGAGTCGCTGCCAAGTTGGCACAGCCAGGCCCAAACGCGCTGGCAGTGCCCAGGACACAATGTCACCGTGGTGGCCACACAGGGACACAGCGACAGCGAGAGAAACTCCCGGGAAAGGCCTGGCCCAGGTCCGGGGGGGCCGCTGGCACCGCACAGCACAGCCCAGGGGTAGCTGCAATACGGAAAAACCTGGAAGCGCTTGCCAGGCCCGCGGAAGGAAGCTCAGCATCGCTCGGTGCCACCCGGAGGGAGGGGAGGAAAACACGCCGGGATCTTTGTGCTGAGCAGCCCCAGCAAGGCTGTGCCAGAGCCCCGGGAAGGGGCTGAGCTGGAGCCGGGGTAATTAATAGCAGTAATTAATTAGGGTAATCACCTACACGGGCAGGTAACTCTGGCCAAAAGACCCGGCCCTGGCGCAAACCGGAGCATCCACCTCCCCTCCCGGCATTATTGTCAGCGAGAGAGGTGCCAGCCACATTCCAGCGATACGGGAGCACAATCGAGCTTTCCCTACAAAACCCAGCTATTTTCGCTGCGACAGCGTCGCGATCTGTCGCGACAGGAGCTGTTGAGTCAGCTCCAGCCCCCCCTTACCCGGCCGGACGCGTGCCTCCTGCCCTGGGCCATGCTGCCGCGCTCCAGAGATTCCCGATTTGCAGCCAGCAGCTCTCTCCCAGCTCACGGCCGGCAGCATCCAGCGGCTCTTCCCAGCGTCCCGGCTGATCCCAGCATCCCCGAGCCCCCCTCCCCTCCCCCGAGGCTCTGCCGGGCGGTACAAGAGGGGAGGGAAGCCCTTTTCTGGGCGAGGATGCTCCGAGGGAGGGATACAGAGAATTCCAGCGCTGCCGATGGAGCCACTCTGCGCCAGTGCCGCTCCAGACTTGTCGCTCGCTGGGTCCTAAAGCTCCCCGCAAGAAGAGGCACCGGGCTACTCCAGGCCTCCTCCTGCTCGCCCTGTGGTGGCCACTGGGCAGGGACACCCCAAATTCCTCCCGCACGGCGCCCGCCGTGACCCCAGCCAAGGTTTGTCTCACTTGCTCTTCCCTTCGTGGAGAATTTTGAGGGAAAACAACGCCCCTGGAGCGGGGTTTGTCCCAAATCCCCGGGAGCAGCACCCGTGGGTGGATGGAGGCCAAGGGGTTAATTATGGGCAGCTTGAATGATCGCTAATTGTCCTGCTCCTGGCTGTGACAGGTGACATTGTGTCCCATTGTCCCTGGCTGAGCTGACAGATCCCAAATGAAAGCCCTCACCCCTCTTCTGGGCACTGTTCCCGGTGCTAACCAGGGGATTTGGGAGCCACCAGGACTGGCCACTGCCCCACATTCCAAGCCCGGGATCCCAAAACATGGAAGCACCCCCCAAACCACAGAATATCCCGAGCTGGAAGGGACCCACAGGATCACAGATCCAACTCCTTCCCAATCACAACAATCCCACCCTGTCCCTGAGAGCGTTGTTCAAACACTCCTGGAGCTCTGGCAGCCTCAGGGAAGGAGCTTTAACAATGCACAACTGGAATAAACAACACAAAACCCAGCTGGAAACTGGGAATTTCTCACTGGGACCACTAGGAACTCAACCAGAGTCACCTCAGGTATCTGCTGGTCATTGGAGCTGCTTCCCCTCTCCACGCTGGTTTAAAGGAAACTTCACACGCACAAAATCCACACAAAATTCTCCAAAAGGCTACAAAGAGGACAAGCTCCTTCCCCTCAGCCTCAGAGTCTAAATCAGTTTAGAAGATTTAGAAAATCTGTATTATTTTATTCACAGAAGGAGAAACCTTCTCTACTACTGGAAGCTGACTGTGCTTCCCTGCCAGAATCTGGGAGCAAACATCACCTATGGGAGCAAACCTATTTATGGACTCATGGAATGGTTTGTGTGGGAAGAGACCTTAAATCCCAACAATTCCACCCCCTGCCATGGGCAGGGACACCTTCCACTATCCCAGGTTGCTCCAAGCCCTGTCCAACCTGGCTTTGGACACTTCCAGGAGCAGCCACAGCTCCTCTGGGCAGCTTGTGCAACCAACACCCTCAGAGGGAAGAATTTCTTCCTAAATTCTAAATTCTGAAGGATTTCTGCTTTTCTTCTCCCTTGCAGGATCCTCCTCTGGGATCCTGGTTGATCCCAGAGCAAGGGAACAGCCAGGAGGGGAACAAGAGCTGTGGACACAAACACTTGGAGGGTGTTCAGCAAGGGCTGTGTTTCAAGGAGAGGCTGGAATGCCAAGAGGGAACTCAAATTCAAGAATGCTTCCTCTAAGTGCAAGGAAAACCGGGAAACAGGCATGGAATTTCAACAGGAATTCACATGGGAGGGAGGGTGAGCACCCCCTCAGAGGATGGGAACTCCCCATTGCTCTTCCCACAGAGCTCTGGGAATAGCAGGACAACCCCAAAACCAGGAAAATACCAGGGAATACTAGACAGGCTTTGCTCCCAGGTGTTAAATTAACCAGGTTGTTAATTTAAAAAGAAAATTATGAACGTCACACAGCTCCTTCTCCTCCTCAGTCAGAGTTTTCTGTGTTAAACTGAAGCATAAAGGAATTTTTTCCATACAAACACAATTTCATGGGATCATGGGATGGTTTGGGATGGGGAGGATATCAAAGCCCACCCAGTTCCACCCCTGCCATGGGCAGGGACACCTTCCGCTATCCCAGGTGGCTCCAAGCCCCATCCAACCTGGCCTGGAACTTTTCCAGGGATCCAGAGGCAGCCACAGCTTCTCTGAGAAACCTGTGCTGAAAATCATACAATAGAATCATGGAATTCTTTAAGTTGGAAAAGCCTTTTCAAGTCATGGATATCCCACTTCTCAACACAACAAAGTCACAGGCACCACTCACCATCTCCTGTTTTATTTACTACTTGGATTTGGGATGAAAATGAACCCCTGAGGGGAAGAATCTTGGAAAATCCTGAGCTGGGAAAGACCCACAAGGATCCTGAGCTTAAACACGAAGCTGAAGCAGGGCAGGAGTTTTATTAGTGCTTGAATTAAGGGGATATGGGAAGTTTTGGTAATTAAAGCTCTGTGAGGTGATCCAGAGCCCTCTGGGAACACCCCAAACTCCAACAGGGCTTTGGCTGCTCCACCCTCACCACAACCTATGGATCTGGGGCCAAACCTGCTCTGTACAAAGAGGAACAATCCAAATTTTCCCCCAAACTTGGGCACTGCCATGTCAGGATGAACTGCTGCTCCAGCTGAAAAGAATCCCCAGCATAAATAAACCTTCCTGGGACTTCCAGAAATTTCTATTTTCCAGGGAAACACACCCAAAATCTGATTAAATGACTGAAATAAATTTCCTGGTGCACTGAGCAGGGATTGGACTGGCACAAGAAGCAGGATCCCATCCCAGGTACTTTGGGATTTATCAGGAACACCACAAGGCACCACCCTGTGCTCCCACTGCATCTCTGGAGCTGTGTACTGGGATGGACACTGGGATGGAGCAGCCCAGAGCATCCTCAGGGTCACACCTGGCTGGGGCTGGAGTGATCCTCACTCTCCTGGGAGGAAGCACCGGGTGTCACAGAGCTCCAGGGATTCCCAGTGCCACCCATGCCACCTCCAGAGATTCCCAGTGCCACTTCCCAGGCCACGGATCCCCCCACAAACCACCCCAGCCATCGCTCTGCAGGATCCACACAGATTTCCTGCTGCCCAAACTCTCTGTCTAACTCATCATCTCAGAGAAAAGAAGTCCAGAAATATCCCCCCTCAACCTCCAGGCTTTTTCCTGGGATCTGGGATACAAGCCAGCCCCCTGCAGAGCAGCTGGAACACCCCCAGCTCATGGAGCATGAGGAGGAGGGAGGTTAAAAACCTTCAGAAACTCCCTCTGTTTATCCAGCAGGAGCAAAATCCCACCTTATTGCATTTTGATATATTTTTTTATACACATCTCCCGGTGAAATTCCTCCACAAAGCTGATTCTAGGGTTGGGAGCAGCTTGAGTTTGTCAGGAAACTGAGTTCAGGAGAGAAAACCTAAACTAATATTTGGGGTTTGGTCTTTAATGAGCCAAAATAAATCCAGAGTGAGTTTAAGACTTTTTGAATTCCCCTCCAAGCCCTGAACAATCCCAGGGGACCCCCAAAGTCCATCTATGGAGGGAAATCAGAATCCTGGAGTCATGGAATGGTTTGGGTTGGAAGGGACCACAAAGTTCATCCAGTGCCACCCATCCATGTTAAGGGACACCTCCACTGTCCCAGGTGGATCCAACCTGGCCTTGGGCACTGCCAGGGATCCAGGGGCAGCCCCAGCAAATCTGGGAATTGCAGCCCAGGCAGGAATTCCTTGCCAAGATCCCAGCCCAATCTCCCCTTTCCCAGTGGGAGCCATTCCCTGTGTCCTGTCCCTCCGTGCCTTGTCCCCAGTCCCCCTCTACAGAGCTTGACCAGTTCCCCCCAAATTAGGGACATCCACCCAAAATGAGGCCGCCCAGCCAGGTCACTTGGGAACAACACAGACTGGAGGGGGGACACCATGTCACCGACTGGGGTCTCACACCAATTTCCATGGAATTATGGGGTGGCTTAAGGTGAAAATTTCATCGAGTGCAAACCAGCATTGCCAAGGCCACCACTGCCCATGTCCCCAAGTGCCACATCCACAGGGATGTTAAATCCCACCAGGGATGGGGAATTAGCCACTGCCAGGCCTGGACAACCCTTCCCACAAGGAATTTTCCAAAAATCCAACCTAAACCTGGCACAACCTGAGGCTGTTCCCTCTCATCAATTCCCAGCGAGCAGAACCCGACCCTTCCCGACTCCAGCCCTCCTGTCAGGGAATTGTGCAGAACCAGAAGGTCCCTCCCAATCCCCGTTTTCCCCCCTCGGGACCTCATTCCAGGTGATGCCGGCGCTAGGACCCGGCGCTGGAGCCTGCGCCCTGCACGGCTGCACCACCGCAGCCCCCGCAGCCCCCTCCTTCCACCCCGACCCCGCGGGATCATCCCGGCGCATTCCCGGCTCCACCGGGGGATCGATGATGCTCCGTAGCCACAGCAACGCCCGGACACGCCGAGGATGCAGAAGGGAGGTCAGTGGATTTCAGCTCATCCCCATCTCTGACACCCCGCGGGATTCCCCGGCTCATTCCAGCTGGGATCATTCCCAGGAAAAGCTGATTTAACCGCTCGGTCCTCGGGGAGTGGGAGTGACAGAACTGCTCGTTCCATGCGGAACTTTGCTCGGCTGCTGGAGCAGAAATCCCTGGATTTCCAGCCTCCCAAACCCCCTCGGATCTTGCTCCGAGCAATCCCCAGCTTTTAAACTTTATTCCCTCATTCCTTATGGAATTCCTGACCAGCCCCTTCCCTCAGAGGGTTGGTAAATGAGGGCATGGAGCAGGGGGGGGAATACCCAGGGCTGGAAGTCATTCCATAATCCATAAACCCCAATTCATCAAAGCCCA
>VXBI01013151.1:452813-483289 GCA_013397375.1 Toxostoma redivivum | reverse complement strand
AAAAAAAAAAGGGAGGGAAAGGGACAAAAAAAAATTAAAAATAGCGCGGAGGAGGGGAAGGAGGGGGGATTAAGCAGCCTCCAGCCCCCGGTGCTGGCGGGCTCCGCAGCCCGGTGGTGGCCCCAGCCCTGGGCCAGCGCCCGCCCGCCCGCTCCGGCCATTTCCATTTCCCCGGCTGGGAAAAGGTCTGGAGGAAAAGGTCTGAGCAGGCAGCGGCTGCTAGGGGCTGCGAAGTGCGCGTTCCGCGTGTCGTCCGCGTCCGCATGCATTTATTTGTGTATATGTGTGTGTGTGTGTACCCAGCTGCTCCGCTCGTGTAAATATCCGGTGTTTACCAAACTTTTCGCAAATAAATGGAAACCCAAGGGTTCGCTGCCTAAACTCGATATGCTTTCTAGGTGTAAAAAGAAACGCAGATCGCAGATTTATATATAGAAGTGTCACGCTATAAATAATGCTGCCGATAATAAAATGTAAATCTTCAAAACTCAGCCGTCCTTCTCCTCCGTTTATGCTTCTTGTTTGGGTTTGGCACCTCCCTGGGCGCTGGGGATAGAGCATTATTTGTAGCCTGCTTGGTTTCACTTTCAAACAAAGCTGTAGTGTTCAGGTCGCGGGGCTGTGTGCGTCTTTACGTGCTTGGGTCTCGCAGGGTGTTAATTCAGAGCGTGTTTTCCTCCACAATTGACTTTTGACAACGTGGAGAATGCGTTCTGTCAGGTTCGGGGTAAATGTTCTATCCCAGAATGTGGATGTTCCTTTCTGTTGATTTCTTCAGGAGCCAAAAGTTACTGAAATAAACTTGTTTGGATGAGCAAATATGATGGCTTCACTAATATTTCCAACTTTTATATGTAGTTTTTGGGATTGTTTTGGGTTGTTTGTTTTATGGTTTGTTTGGTTTTTTTGTTTTTGTTTTTGTGGGTTTTTTTATTAACATCTTAAGTTCCCTGACACTGGTAAATAATAGCAGGTTAGAAGCTGACATAATTAGCAAAGCACACCTGCTGTTCCTTGCTGGGAATAGAGAAGCACGTTTTTAATATGCTTGTTAATATTTTTAATGTGTACAGTGTGAGTGTGCGGGGGGGGGTGTGTCTACATGAAACTGGAAGTTTAGTTTTAAAGCTGAAACTGTTGTCTTTAATTCACACAGTGCTAAGCCAAGGAAGGTATTAGAGGGGACTTGGTGACTGCCATATGTGCTGCAGGATCTGGGTGACAAGTGCAGAATAAATATGCATCGATCAAAACAAACAAGAAGTCCCCAAAGCAGTTTGGTTGCTTTACAAGCAGAAAAAGCCATGATGTGTATTGCTTACAACTCCCTAAGTGCTTGAGTGTTCTGTGAATGCAGGTCCTGCCTCCTGATCTGCAGATCACAGCACTAGCAGACTGTTGGGTGTCTCATTTTTTTTTAGCACCGAAGTTTGGGGAGTTTTTAATAATACCCTAGGAGGCTCCTGCTGAAACAGAGTAACTCCAGACCTCAAAGCCTTCCTTTTTGGAAAGAAGAAATGCTAAGATTGTGTATTTCTTTCACTCATTCTTATTTAGTGTTTTGAGACAATGTTTAATAAAAGTCTTGGGCATGGGGTAACAGTCTTATAAAATGTTGAGCATAAGCTTGATTGCAATATTGTCTCTTCAGTGCTGAGACAGTAGCTATTGTAATAAAGAGCTTTTTAGTTGTAGTGACCTATGCATGCAGAGTTTAAATTAAGAAAGAATGCAGGTGCAATGTGAAGTGTCTGAGGGTTGTTTTCAAAGCTGACTCTGGAGTGTTAGTTCTGTTATCTTCAAATAAAAAAATAGAATTCTGGAAATAAAACTGGTGTCACCAAAGTGCTTACAAAAACTTTAGTTCTTGCCATTTAAAAAGTATTTAGAGGAAAAGCACGTTGAAGTCTGAGTTCCAGCTCAGTAAGCATGCTGGGCAGCCTTGCCCTTGCACTGTCTGTCTTTAAAGAAGGCTGATTTTGTTATTAGTCAGTGTCTGCAAATGCAAGTGTTTCTGTGGGTTTCATAGCTGCTCGTGTCTTTGCACTGCTGTGTACAATGACTTAAATCACAGTCCTTAATAATCTTGCAAGAGGCCTCTGCTGAGTTAAGAACTATGTGTTTAAAACTCATCTCTTGATGAGCGAGTCTAATGGGGGTTTTTGGGATCCTCAAGCCTCACTTGCAGGCCAGGGGTCCAGCCTGCCTGCCCTGAGGGTGTCACACACTGGGCTGGGGCTTCCCAGAGTGTTCCCAGGCACAGCTTTTGCTTGGTGCATGTTCTGAATGATGCTGTTTAATATTTAGCCCTTCCCTTCGAGGGGAGGCACTTGTGCAGTGGGGTGTGGGTTTCAGCCAAGCCCTGCTGCACTGCTAGAATCTCACTCCTCCTCCCAGGAGTAATCTGGGAGCCTGATCGCTCTTGTTGACAGCACAAACAACTTGGGAGTCAAATCCCTCTCCTCGGCAGCAGCTGAGTGATGTACTGAGGTCTCATATTTCAAAGGCTTAATTACTTTTACAAAATATATTACTCTGTCTGCTTTGGTAAGCTATCAGGTGCTTTCAGCACAGGCAGAACTACACTTTCCTAAATAAATGAACAAAGAGTGTTTTGCATCTCAGTGTTGTTAATTGTTTCTCTTTAATCCTGGTTGCTCCTTCTTTGCTAATTTGCAAAATTCATTAATCCTCAGTGGGTTTCCCAGTCATTACCATGAGCCATATGTTTTGTTGTACTTGATGTTGGTTTTTTTGGGTTTTGTTCTGTTTTATTTCAATTTGCTACATTATTCTTCAGTAATAGCCCAGAAGAACCCCGTTGTAAGCAGTGGAGCTGTGGGAGTTGGGAGGGAGCCATTGTGTGCTGTGCTGCTCAGTGAGCTGTCAGGACATTTTGGAAGGATCTGTGCATCTCCAGCTTTTCATTCCATGGGATCTTACTGCCACATCAGGGTTGTTTTGTCAATCATTAGTGCTTGTTGGAGGTGAAAAACTTTCTGTGGCACACCAACTCTTTAACCCACTTGTTGCTAAAGCCAGTGCTGGGACGATGTAAATTCTTCTGGAGAGCAATGCAGAAATTCTCTGTGATGTTCTGTGTTTTCTAGTAGTCCTTTTCCCTTCTTGATAAGATACTGACTGAAGAAACTACTCACCTCTATTTTGGGTTCCTTATGCACCTTTCCAGTCCTTGGTCTCTTTTCAGGAGGTGTTGTCATATTTGCAAGTGTTTCAGCAGCATGGATTACCTGGTCAGAGGAGTTTTTTTCTTCTTTCCTGGGAGCAGGGCTTTCTCCTTTCCACCAGCATTGCAACAGGTGTAGCAAAGACAATTTGAGGTGAAATTTCTGTGCTTGGGGGACCAATTTGGAACAAATTTCCCTGTCTGCACTGGTGGCATTTACTGTCAAACTTTGAGGTTTAGACTCTGGTGTGATTGACACCAGCCTGCTCTGGGAATGATCCTGTTTGCTCCTGCCTTTCCTTTAAAAAGAGGGAAGCAGGGACAGGAAAGAATTGCTGTTCCACTCTTGAAGTTTACACTTGGAGAACTTTCCTGATACACATGTACAGGCTGAGATGCTTTTCATGTGACTGACTCTCCTGTTGTAACCAAACCCTACTTGTATTGAGGAAAATACACATTTCTCCTTCTGGTACTTTGTCTTTTCAAATGCTCAGCTCATCCTTGTGTAACATCACAGAGAGTTCCTGGTTGGGGATCTCCCTTTCTCAAAACCCATCGATATGGCCATGCTGAGATAAATCTGGTTTAGAAAATTGCCCTGGTCCTGGTTTGGCTATGAGCAAGTGTAGAGTTTGCAGCCCAGAGCTTTTTGCTGGGAGAGGCTGCAGGATGTAGCTGCCTTCTTGCTTGCCAAGGCTGATTTAGGAACTGTGTTGTGCTGTAGTGAAAGTGATAAACTGAGCACACGTGTGTAAGAATTGTTTGAGTTTAGTGGAGAATGCTGTTCCTTCCTGGAAAGCATTGCTTTTTGCTGTTCCTTCCTGGAAAGCACAGCTTCTTTGCTGTGTTGCTGCTACAGTCCTGCTCAGGGTCTGTGAAATAATGTTGAAGTGCAGCTCTTCAATGAAAAGAGAGGGAATGTTTCTCCGAGTTTCCCCTGGAGTAAGTGCTTGCCTGAGTGGGAGTATTATGGATCAGACAGTGTGCTGAAAGTGTATTCCTTTCCTGGGCAGGAACAAGCCACGTGGGAATCAGTTGGGATACTTGTGTCCACACTGTCATGGTCATATTTCCGTGGACTTCAGCTTCATCCATATGCAGGAGCTCAGAGCAGCTTAGGGCTTGTGTGTCTAAGCTGTGGGTGCTCTCACAGGGGCTGTGCTGCTCCTGGCAGGAGCTTGTCCTCCTGTCCATCTGCCCTCAGCACTGTTCCTGGGGGCTGAGGCAGTGGGGAGCACCTTCCTCCCTTCTCCTGAATCGGCAACCTCTGCTCAGGGAGGGGTAATAAACTTTAAGATCCAGATTTTTCCCCTTCTTGCAGGGATTTATTCCAAACACACAAACTTTGTGCTTTGATGCTCTCCAAGGGAGCGACAGCAGCTTAACTACCCCAGCTTGTTCACACCTCAGCTGACCTGGAACTTCCTTGCATAGCTGAGCAAGTTTATGGATCTACCCAACCTTAGCAGAATCACTTTTCATCGGAAGTAGTAGACCCCATAGAGCCTTTTGTACTTGTGTGGCTGTGTTTGCTTTAAGTTAACACACAGAGTTATTCCGGGACAATGTGCTTGTTCAAACACAGGGCACTTGAATTGCTTTGAGAACAGATAAAGCCAAGCTGGTGGGAGTGTGCACAGGGGATGAGTGGTGGTCTTAAATGGGAGGGTGACTGGTGTAACAAGTGGCTGCTCTGCCTGCAGAGCTGCAATAATTCCCTTGGTGTGGTGAGTGGGGGCTCTTACCCTGCCCCATTACCAGGTTGCTGTGCCTCAGCTAACAAAGTCACTCCCTTTGATTTCATCCCCTTAAACTGACTTGATTGTCATGTATTGATTTTAGGTGGATTTTGCATGGGAAAGGTGCAGTGCTGTAGTTGTAAACCCAGAGCATGATTTAAACCAGTGGCAGCTCATCCATTTTTACTACACTTCTAATGCTTTTTTGTCCTGAAATGAATCTGTTCTTTTTTGAAGTAGGAACTTTAATCCTTTAAATACATAAAAACAAATTTATAAGCTAAGTAGGAGAAAGTGTTGGAACATAAGAGGTGTGTAAGGGAGGTTGTTGATGAAGATGTTTTCTCTAATGAATCACTTTGGTTCTGCTCTGTACAATGAAATGCTTCAAACAAGTTAACAGATGGATCAGGGTCTGTTTATTAGAAGTCTGTCGATGTTTGCATGGAGCTGCCCCTAAGGAGAACATCTGTAGCACTTGTAAATCATATTAATAATGGTGATATATGGCCTTGCAGAACTGGTGGTGTAAGGGAGAATTGCAGTGTAGGTTCTTAGCTCCACAGAGCAGGAAACAGCCCTTTAAATAGATAATACAGAGGAATTAAGTGCTCTTTGCAAGGACTCTCTATTTTATACTTTGCTCAGAGTACTTTCTGTACTTAGTTTCATAAAGAGGAGGTGTTCTTCCTGTTTCTGTGGCCTCTTAAACTCAGCTGGAAGTGGAATTTGACTGTATCTAACCCCTTCTCCTTAACAGGTGTCACTAAGACCTTTTGGGTGTTGTGGTTTATCTTTGAGAAATGTTTTTAAAGAGTGCTGCAGTATGGGCCAAGGGATAAAGCAGATGGCAGTTTTAGCTTTGTACTTCCTTCCAAAGACAAGGAGTGTTGTACTTAGTCAAGAAGTTTTTTCCAAAAACCTCAGTGATGGTATTTGAGCACCCTGTAAATGCAAGTTCCTTTGTGCTCTTGCTTCTTTTTTTTTTTCCATTTTCTTTAAAATTTGGTGCAGCCATAACACTGAGAAGGAGTTAATCTATAAATGCGTGGGAAAAGGCTAATGACTTTAATTGCAGATGGCAGTGGAAATATTGATATTCCCATTTCCAAGTGGGGTCTAACCAGCCTGCAGCCTGGGGTGTCAGAGCTGTCAGCAGGCTGGCTTGTAGTGGGAGTTTTTGTAATTCTGTGCAGGTACAGCAGATGCTTGGAGATGCTCTGCCCAGCAGGGAAATAGTTGAGCTCTTGTGGCTTTTTCTTTTCTTTTTTTTTTTTTTTACACTTTTCTTCAAAAAGCTTTCTGTCCAATAATCTCTCTTTTTGGAAATCAAAGTGCAGAAAAAGAAACAATCACAACAACCTGTTGTGGAAGGGCTCTGTGTCATTGATTCACTGTGTGCTGCATCAAATGGAGTGAGTTTGAGGCTTTTCCTTATGCTCTAAAAGTACACAGAGCACCATATGCTGATGAAAAAGAGAAAGGGCTGACGTTTTCAGGACTCAGATATTTAACTGTGCAGACTTTCATCAGAAAACGAGGGTGTAGATGTACAATTAGGAGTTCTGGACCCTGTGTGGGTGTTGCCATGATCTGCTTTACTGGCTGCACCTAAATGCTGCTGCTGTGCACACATTGGCTGAAACTTGGGACAGGGCCAGAGTGTGTGTGGGTCTTTTTGTTCTTATTACAGTTAGTTTCGTTGTTTTTTAATAATTCAGCTGAAATAGTGTGTTGACCTGAAATTGGCAAAACTGTTTGCTGGAGTCATGGGATGAGTGGTCAGGAGTGTCACTGGTAGAGAAGCTGTGCTTTGGAGAAAGGAGGCTGTAAAGGAATAGGGGAAATATGGAAAATCAGGAGGGGCAGAGCTTTGAAGGAGATGGGTTTTGATGCTTTAGCCTGTAGTTCAGAAAAGTGGTCTGGGTGTGATCCAGCATTTAACAGCAGCCTGTGGTTGATCACATTTTCAAACTGCACGAAACAGGGAGCTTTCACTGCTGTCTCCTCACTCTCTTCATCCCTCTTTTTTTTCCCTGACTTTATGTTTTGCTTTCTCCCAGAGGGTGTAGGTTACCTGCCTGTTTCCCCTTGCAGTTTATCTGTTCGGTAGTGTTTATATATGTTTCCATCCACCAATTTTGTTTCCTGTAGGAATACAAGCAGGAGCAGCCCCAGGCTGACTTCTGCTGAAGCCACTGAGTATCAGATTAAGATTATTCAGCATTATTATCCAGTTCTGAAATGATTAACAGCCTCAGCCTGCTGCTTGTCACTGGGGTGGTGTGTCCAGGATGGACCTGTGGCTCCTGCACTTTTAGCTGGTGGTTTTTTCTTAACAGCTTCCAGCAAGTGAGATTTTTGTCTTTAGCTCCATGTGCTGTGGCAGCTCCATTTTCTGATGGCTGGGCAAGCAGGAATTCAGAGATTCCCTGAGATCTGTTACAAGCAAGTTCAGGCAGAAGGAACATCAGCTTGTCACACAGTTTGTCTCCCACTTTCAGAGCAGTTTGTGATGCTGATGTGAAGGATGCTTATAAAGGGTGACTGTGGTTCAAACCCAGGTGAGGAAATGGAATTATAGTTCTAATTGTTCTTGATGTATGGATTTAAATGCAAAACCAGAGGTGAGCAGAAGAGGAAGAGTAGATTCTGTCCCTCTGTGAAGCTTAAAGTGATAGTAATTCCAGAAACACAGAGGTGGAATAACAAAGAAGGCATCCAGCAGACAGCAATTGTGCCAGTTCTGAATCTGCAGAATTGGCCAGCCTGCAGAAGTTGTCACTGAGTCTGTGGAGTCTTTTGCTGTGCCCATCAGCAAGCCTTGAATTCGGGTTCACCAAAATTTTTCCACTCCTTTGACCAACTTTAATGTAAACATGGAGGTATTTCTTCTTGATTAGGCTGCAGTTTTTTGGTGCTGTTTTAGGAAATGTGATGGCAGAGAACAGGATGTCCATGCTCCTGCACCCCTTACCCTTGTGCAGTGGGATTTCTCTTGCTGGGATCCCGTTCTGCTGCAGGGAGAGGATGCTTCTCCAGGGCTGGCTGGCACTGACTCCCTGAGCTCTCCCAGCTATTGTAACTGAGACAGTGGCAGCACCCACACATCTGATCAGTCTGACAAGAGTCTCCAGCCCCAGATATGCAGTACTGAACCTCCCTTGTCATTTTACCTCTCTCTAACAGCTGGAAAAGGAATTGACTCAGGTAGAGAAACCACAGCATGTGCAGAGCTTGAGTTTGTTCCTGCCTGTGTTTAAATCTTCCTTAGAAAGAGTTTTATCTTGATTGACCAATTAGTTGTATCTTGCAGATGATAAGTCTGCAAAACCCTCTGTGGTGAGGTGCTGAGCCACAGAGACCTTGCAGCTTAGTGAGAGGGGAAAGCTGCTGAGCACTTTGCAGGATCAGGCTTGAAGTGGTTCCTGGATGCCAGAGGCCTGGGCTGCTGGCTCTGTTGTGGTTTGCACTGTACTTCCAGTGTTCCCTCAGTCACATTCCTGCCTCCCCGAGCTCTCCTGCCCCTTGTCCTGCCCCTGACATGGTGAGAGCATGGATGGTATGTGGCCATGTGCCAGCACCTTCCCAGTGCTTCCTTTTTTCCTGGGTTGCTGCTGCATGGGAGCTTTTGAGGGGCTGCAGCCACCCCTGCAAGTGCTAGGAGTTGCCAAATAAGTGTGCAGTCCCCTGGATAAGAGAGAAAATCTGCTCTAAGCAGGATCTTTTCCCTGTCAATTTTGGCTGTCTGGTTTCTCCCTGGCTCTGCCCCCCATTAGGTGTTGTGGGTTCAGCCCTGTGGGTCACACAAGGTAATTCCATTGCCTCTCCACCTTTCCCCTCTGGGGAAAAATGGCACGAGCAGAGTCTGCCCAGACATGTGGTTATCCCAAACACTTCACTTCCTATGCCAAATCTCTCTTATGTAAAAGCCCAAAAAACAGTTTTTCTTTTTTTTTTGCCCATTGCCATAGAGGTGTAATTTGTGTATCTTGTGAGAGGCACAACCACCAGTGTTTTCCTGTTAAGCACCTCCCCATTCCCATCCTGTTGATTTGGATGTGCAAGCCACCAGCTGCTCCAAGTACTCTGGAACCTGTTCATAGATCTCATTTATTACAGCTAAGCATTTGTTAACTTTTTCATGATAGGCCACCCAGTTAATTTGCTGAAGTACCTCCTGGCTGATTCTTTGCAAGTGCAGTTCAGCTTAGATCTAAGTCCAGACCTTACTGCAGTCAGGTCTTAAAGCTCCTTCAGTCAGGAGTCCAACACAGTGAGCTCTGTAACCACTCACTTTTCCTTCCTCCTGTAGCCTTTTCAACAAAACTCTCTAACTTAGAAGTTTGCACAAAACCAACATAGGCTGAGTTGAAATTTGCCTCAGTGTTTTTAGGGGACCACAAAAAGCAGGGCAGGAAGAAATGTCCAGAGGTCATTCTGTCCTCCCCAGTGCAAAGAAAGGTCAACCATGCCTAATTCACTACTGACATTGGTCTCTTAAAACTGTTCTCAAAACCAAATTCAGTGCTATGAAAATGAACTTGGTTTAGTGTTAACCATCACTCTCTGCACTTGAAACTGCAGCCTTCAGAAATCAGTTGGGCTCCTCTGATTTGTGTGTGACATGCAGCTAAATTCCTGCTCAGACTTGATCAGAAGGTGTTTCCTGTGGCATTAGTGACTTGGGGGAGAGAAATACTCTGGCCTCAAATTATCAGAAAGTCCATCACTTTATTTGAGGTGCCTAATAGTGTTTATAAGTGCTTTTATTAAAGTGACTTTTGGGTACCCCTGGGTTTGAAGGCATCTCATCAGAGATCTTACAGCAGTGTGATTTGCAGGGAGCACTGAATAGGCATCAAAAAAAGACCCTTGAAATTACCAGTTACTCCTGGCTGATTCCTACCTACTGGTTAGGAACCCACAGGTTCCTTACTGAGGAAACACCTGCTCTTATAATAGCCAAGGAGAGACCAAGGGTGGGAAAGCCATCTGCATAATCTGATGAGCATTAAACCAACCAAGTCAAAAGCCAAGGAACTGACTTAATCTTCTGTGATCTTTTTCCCTCCCTCGTGCAGAGGTGAGCTCAGGACACAGTTGCATCTCCCAGTCTCAGGATGTTATTAGGGCGGTGCTCAAAATAATAGGCATGAAAGCAAATCTGTGATGTGTGGAATTAATAATTTGGGAGACAGCAAGGATGGCTGAATGGACTTCCAGAGTGCTGCAGTGTGCCACATGGGCACCACAAGCCAAATTCCCAGCTCTTGCAATGAAGCCAAGTGTAAATCCCAGTGTCTTGAGGGGGTGGCATGTTGTGTGAAGTGTGTCTGTCTGCCAGGGCAGGGTTGGCTGATAAAGCAACTCGTCTGTCCTCAAGTCTTGCTCTCAAATTGCACGTCCCTTGAGTCTGAAGACACCATCCCTTGCTGATATGTTAGTAGGTACTGAAAGCTGCCTGAAATTCAGTTCCTGTGTGGGGCTAGGAAGGGAAAGCAAGGGAGGAGGAAAAGGAGGCATCCACAAGTTTTGTTTCCTTCTGAGGAGACTGGAGGAGTGCTGGTGTAGCCCTTCCTTTCTACAGCCATAGAATGAAATGGGCACAACCCTCATTAATGACTTTGTTTTGTGGTTTAGTAGTGCTAAACCTTCCCTGCAGAGAAAGCCTGGACAAGATGACCAAGGCTGGGCTGCTTCTCTAATGTGGGCAGTAGCACACGGTGGCAAATCTGACCAAACTTCCACTTGTTGTGAAAAAAGAGATTAAGAATCTGCTTTGGAGGATGCTGCTCTGACTGCCCTGCTGGCAAATTTTTAGTCTGGCTGCTGACTGGGGGGCTCTGGGCAAGTCACCTCACCGTGGTGTAAAGTGTGAGTTGTGAGCAGCAGCCCTTTGAGGAAGGATCAGGGTTCTTGTGTGTGCAGAGTGTGAAGTGCCAAGGGACCTTGGTCTCTGCCCAGCCTCTGTGTGCTACTGTAATGAAAATAAAAATGTGCAGATAACAACGAGGTCAAGGAACATCTCTCAAACTTGATAATTTTCCCTGATGGGAAGATTTATGTGGCTGTGCTTGGCCGGGCTGGAGTTGTGCCAGATTTTGATCAGTGTCCAAGTAACCACACAGAAATACTGTACCAAGGGAAGGGGGGAAAAAAAACCAAGGAGTTTTTGGACTGCCAGGCTGCCATGAAGCTTGCTGTAAGTCTGCAATGAAAACAAACCCCATCGGGTCCTGCACGGAGCAAAGCATCCGTTAAATGTTGGGCACTGCCAAAGGAAGTGGCAGAGCCGTGGGCTGGAGCAGCAGGAGAGCTGGCACACATCATGGGCCTTCAGAGCTGCTTTTAAAATAGTCCCCGTACTGCAGACAGGAAAATGTTATCCTGCTGCTGCAGGGAATTATTTACATGTTTTCTCCGTGCCCAACTGTCTCCCTACTGACTGACCCTGTGCAAGAGGCTCAATGGAAGAAAGGGGTTTTTTAAAATAAAAAAAAAAATCCATCCAACCTAGCTGGGGTATTTGATGCCTGGTTTGCCACACTAAGGTTGTAACTTAGCAAAAAAACCTTAAACTCCAGGACTTAAAACCACCTTTCTTTGAGGTTTTGGGCTTTTAATTACTATCTCAGACTGAATAAGAAGCAGTGTTCACTCTTCGTGTGTGACAGCATTTTAGGGTGTATTTAAACTTGCAATATCAAAACTACTTGTGCAGACAGAGAAATCAACAACAACTCCTGCTACTTGAACATTATAGGCCTGAGGAACAGGATAAGTAGTGGTTTAAAAATAAGAATTTAGACAAGTTATTGCTGCAGGGCTAAAAGAAGTGTCACCTTAGCCCCTCACTGGAAGGTGCACATGATGTCTGGTTTTGGCAGTCTTTACTCCAGTACCTTGTACAGTGATGTCCTGGGTCACTGTCCCTAATAATTTAAATATTTATTGATACCAGTGCAGTTTCAGTAGGTGCTGGAGTGGTTAGAGAAGAGCTGTGTAGTTCAATTCTACCTGTAGTTATGGGACAATTTGTAGAAGCTTGCTTATTTTTTGTCTGTGGGTCTACTAAAGTGTTCTCTTGGATGATTTGTGTGGTAATTTGGGATGTCAGATGGTCAAGGCTCTCATTCCCTCACTTAATAAATCATGTTTCACATGGAGTAGATTTCTCCAGGCATTAATTTATCTTTAGTTCAAAGTCATCGCCTTTTGGACATTTTCAAAGCATTTTTACCTTCATCTTCTAGATTCTTCATAGTCCTTGTTTTTACACTCTCAAAAATTATTCCATTTTGAATCTTAAGGAATGGCTGTAGAAGTAGAAATTCTTAGTTTTAAAAATTACAAAGCAATCCAGTACCAAAGCAGCTTCCCTAACAAATGGTGAGGAAGCTGCTGGACTAAGTTAAAGGTGCAGTGAGGCACATTAAAGCTTTATTTATGGCAGGACAGCACTTCCAGTGCTGCCAGAGAGTCCAGGCAGCTATTTCTGTCTTCTGCAGGGTCCAGCACTGCAATGCCAGAGCTGCTGGGAGGTTTGGAGCCACTTTTGGGTGTAAAAACCAGTGTATTGGGGCATGGGAGTTAAAGAGGAGCAGGGAACTGACCAGTTTGGCTGTCATGGTTCTGCCTCTCCTTGTTTTGGTAATGTTCTTAATTAAAATCCTTTCTGAGTTGTGTCACTGATGACTGTTCCATGCTTTTATGTGGACTGCAGAAGTTTTGTTTAAGCTTGAGGATCAAACTGGCCCTGTGGAGAAGCAGTGCCTGTGCCAGAGAGTTTTCTCTGCTGGGTGGGGTCAGAAAGGAGCTCCCACTATCTCCATGGCACAGATGAGGAGCTGTGGGGTAAAGATACTGAAAGCCTTGGTTAAGATCTGGGAGAAAAAGTCAGAGAGGTAGGAGTTATGGATCTGTGGTTTGTTGAACTACAGTTCTGGGATTTAATACAAATTAATTAAAAATCCATATCAAACTGGAGTTTGAGGTAGGATATCAGGAAATTCAGACGAAAAGAGAATCATATTTAGCCTCAGGTTATTTAAAGGGAAGACGTAAGTTACACTGCATAGTTTCAGACTTGTGACCCGAATGCTCTCTAGCAGTAGGAATTGCTCTCTGTGGGTGTTTGATTTCCCCTCAATCCTTGCACTGGATTCAGTTTGTTAATCAAGAGGACAGCAAACAAAATGCTTCAGTGGTGGTCACCAGGGGCCTGCAGCCAGTGTTGCATTCTCTGGGATGATGGATGTTGCTCAGAAACCTGGATCCATGCAGGGAGCTCCCCAGAAGGAGACTGAGTGAAACTTCCTAATTATCTTTCTTTTGCTGTTTTTAATTCTTTGTCTATTTACCCCCCTCGATCTGAAGATTGAATTTTGCAATATTTCTGCTGCTGCTGGAACACTGGGAGAAAATGCTTCCCCAAGTTCTTCCAAATCTGAAATCCCAAGCAACATTCTAATTATGAAGTTCCTTGTCCAGGGGATGCCAGCATCCCTTTGGCTTTTTGGTGATCCCCCTGCCTGTCACCAGCAGCATGATCAGATGAGACACCAGTCCTTTTGGAACTAAGCTGGGCTCTTGAGTTATCAAAAAACAGGGTCCAGAAGCCTGGTTCTGGAGCTATACTGAAATCCATGGCACAAGACACTCCTACTGGCATTTTTCCTTGGAATATAGTGGGTCTTGTGAACAAATGGTGGCAGCATCAGAACTGGACTTGTCTTGTTTCCTGCACAAATAATCACATGTATTCACACAGGAGTTTGGTTTAGGTTTTTATCAGTTCCCTCCCTCTCTGCTGCAGATCTGTTTGTTTGTACACAGCTATTTTGGTAAATTTTCCCCAAGTTAGGTATGTGTTTACTTTTTGCCTTCATCTAATCAGCAGCTCACAGGGTAAGTTGATGTTCTATATTTAGTCCAGATATTCAGTGGAGGTGATTAAGGCTGTATTAAAGCAGAGTTTTTTGGGTTTTTCCCAGGATGTCTTTCTGCTTTTTCCTTCTTGTGTTGCTGCAGCTTCTGTCCCTGCTCATGTTTCTCTGTTCAACCAAGAAGTGTATGTCAGGGTATTTGTATTGTTTTCTAAACATATTTGAAATAATTTGCCTCTAGAAAGAGATTGTGATCTGTTTGCCATGAGAAGAGTAGCTGCAGTCCTGATGTGAGCTGAAATATCCAATGTTTATGAAAGATGACATAGCAAAGCTGTTTACCATATGCTACACAAGGCACAGTAATACTGGGCTATTTTTACCTCTGCAGTTTGCAGAGGGAAAACCAGAATACAATAATGCAATTTGTGTAGTCTCCTCTATTTCAAATAGATAGAGAGAGAGAACATGACAGCAGTGTCTGAGCCAGGTCATGGGATATCACTATAACACCAGTTATTATTTGAGCCTGGATCTCTAAACTTTGGTACAAAACTGGGATCAAAACCAGTCAGGTGCATGCAGTAAGAGGCATAATAAGATATTTATGAGATTCAAAGTGCAGATCACTTCAAGTTGGGCTGTTCCTAGTGACACCTTTCACTCACAGCAGCTCACAGCATCTCCCTCTGCCCCTTCTTTCCTTTCCCTGGATGGAGGTCCTTTGACAGCTGTTGTCTGCTCTTCATTATGGGATTTCAGCCTACCCATTGCAGCAGAGCAGAGCCCTGTGAGCTGTGTGCCAGGCAGCATGGGTCTAGAGACAATGCAGTTCAGTTTACATGGAGCTGGAAGCTATGGATTTAGCAGCTTGCATCAGTCCATTCATGGGAGCCTGCATTACATCCTAACTCTATTTCCTGAACAGATTCTTAGGTTGCCACGAGTGTTTTCTTGACACGAAGATGCTCTCTGAGCCAGCTAAAGCAAGAAGTAGTCCCATGAAGCTTGCTGTGCCTCTGCAGGCTTTGAATTTGGGAATTGCTTTTCCACTGTCTCTTGGGTCTTGAACTGTGCCCATCTCCAAGATAAAGTGTGTTCCAGCAACAAAGAGCCTGACTTTAAATGTTGTCCACAGAGGAAGTGTCTCACCTGCCTGCTTCACAAACCTGTATTTACAGCCTGCCCTCTCCCTGTCTCTAGCTTGCTCTAGGTTGTATGGTTGCACCCTGGCAATGGGATGTCAGTCCCATTCAGGGAGCATAAAGGAAGAGAGAGGATCTGCCCGTTGCTGCCGCAGTGACAGCGAGTGAGAAGCGAGCAGGAAGATGTCTGCGGTCACGTCAGCCATCCAGGCTCCCCAGGGCCCGGTCAACCCCCCGCCTCCAGAGGTGACAAATCCCAACAAACCTGGCCGCAAGACCAACCAGCTGCAATATATGCAAAATGTCGTGGTGAAGACCTTGTGGAAGCATCAGTTTGCTTGGCCTTTCTACCAGCCTGTTGATGCAATTAAACTGAATTTGCCGGTACGTATATTTGTCATCATCTTCTCAGCCTTTGTGTTGGTCAGAGCAGTTTTTTGGGATTGCTTAGAGTGGAAATATCAGTGCCTTGGGATGGTGGTGGGCTCAGCCAGTGGCTTCATGTGCAGCAAGAGAGGCTTTGGTGCTCTAATCCAGAACAAGAAAATGATACTGCACAGCCCTGCAGCGTCCCCAGGCTAATCACAGCCTCTGCAAGTGCTCCAGACCAGCCCAGGGAGAAACTGGGTTAACAGGTGGAAACCTCTTAAAGGCCAAAATGTTCTTAAAATTAGAGATTGAAACTTTGAGCACAGTTTTAGCCAGCCCTGATAAACCTCTCTAAGTGCCAGAGGCAGCCTTTTAAAGAGAGATGCAGAAATGCTGATTCCCAGACTGGAGGTTGTGTATTTTTGAGTCAGGTTCATAGTAATGGTAAGACTAAGAAGACACAAATTAGAAAATAAATGAATATATATTTACACTGGAAATTTCCACAAAATTTGGTGGGGGGGATGTTCTTTATTAGGGGGAGTGAGGAGAAGGCAGGGGCTAGAGGGAGATGTGAACAAAACTGAATCAGGAGATGTAACATCTTCCCTGCTTTTCCAACAGGATTATCACAAAATAATAAAAAACCCCATGGACATGGGCACGATCAAGAAGCGCCTGGAGCACAACTATTACTGGAGTGCTAGTGAATGTATGCAGGATTTCAACACCATGTTTACAAACTGTTACATTTATAACAAGGTAAAAAAAACCAGAAAAACCTTTAGAAAACACCCACCTGCCCCTGTTACTGTGCAGGTTTTGAACAGGGCCGACTCTGGGCCCTCCTTGCAAGGATTTGAAATGCCACTAATTGCAACCACGTTACTTGAAATGCACAAAGCTGTCTTTGTGCTGCCTCTTTCTTCCCCCAGAGTAGTTACAATGAAAAATATGCCTTTTAATTATAGGTAGATTTCTGTTTTGGGGTTATGCAGCAAGTTTTTACTCCTTTTATTTTCAGTGAGGAGTTTTCTGGGATGAGCTGCACTTAATGCAGTACTCTGCAGGTGTTTTGAGGTGCTTTAATGCTGTGTGTTAGACTGTCTGGCACTAAATAATATCTGTTAGCAGCAGAAAGGAGTTCAAGAATCATAACTCTGTTCTTTGACTCTGTCTCCGTAAATATGTTCATACTTACACACATTTAGATTGCTTATTATTACTATTATTTTGGGTTTGGGTTGTTTGCTGTTTTGTTAGGTTGTTAAAATTCTTTGTGTTCTGTTTTCTCCAATCATTTGTTGTCATAGACCCAGACTGGAGAACAGCTGAAATAAACAAATTAATTAGTTTGAGCCACAGAATGTGTGTTTAGCCTCTTCCCTTGGACCTGCTGGCAAGCAGGGGAGGACAGCTCATCCGTTCCAGTTTGCTGCTTCCACCCTGCTGCACAGGATACTGGTTTATCAGGCTCCTACTGAAGTCCTGATAATTCTCTGGATGCAGCACACTTAGGGGCTGTAATTATTGCATGCTAGAGCAGAATAGGAGAGCAGGAGAGTGGCAAGCAAGGAGGGAGAAGAGCTAATCTGTTTATTGTTATCAGCATTTGAATACCATAATTTATGTGAAGGGCATCAGTGTTTTCTAAGCCTGATCTTCAACCTCGCTGCTTCAGATACGTGAATGATACAACAAAGGCTTGTATTCTTCTTTGTGCAGCCCACAGATGACATTGTCCTCATGGCCCAAGCCCTGGAGAAGATATTTCTGCAGAAGGTTGCCCAGATGCCTCAGGAGGAGGTGGAATTGCTACCCCCAGTTCCTAAAGGCAAAGGTCGCAAGCCCTCAGCGGGCACCCAGAGCACAGGTAGGGATCCAGCCTGGGCCAGGGAATGTTGGGAGCTGTTCCCAAGGCCTGCCCCACCCTGCAGGCTGCTGGGCTTTGCAGATGGTGAAGAGGCTGGGAAGGGAGAGTGTGGTCTCACAGTTAAAGCAGTGGGGAGGAAGGTGTGAGATGTCTGGGTGATGCTCGCTCAGGGTTTCAGGGTTCTCTGTGACCCTGCATTTGTCACACCAGTCCTGCCATCTGTGACTTGCCCACCCAGGCAGCACTTCAGTGAGGGAGGGCAGTGCTGCTGCTTCTCTGTGCAAAGAAGAAACCAAGGCAAGAAAAAACAAGGTAGTCAGAAATGCCAGTCTGCTGCCAGTGCCAGACCATGGCATGAAAGGGCTTTACAGATTTGGGTTTACACAGCTCACCCTGGGTTCTAGCAGAAATCTGACACAGCAGAGACTTGCACTCAAGTTTTGCTAATTCCCTAAACCCTGTATATTTTTCTTTTGCACACATGGTTGCAACATCATAAAATTAAAGGATTTATTATGCCATTGCAAAAGACTATTTAGATCATTGCATATAAGTTCAGTTCAGCTTACCTAGAATTGATTTTAAATGGATTTAGGACTAAAATGTCCAAGCATGGTAAAACAGTTCATAAAGGACCTTGTGTGGGTTGAGTTAAATGAGAGTTAAATGATTGCAGTTTTTTTTTCCTTCTAAACAAGGTCTAATTGTTGCTCTGGGAAAATCAATTGTTCCTCTGTTTTCCCACATTTCAGGTGCTAAATGGAGCTATAACTCTATCCAAGCTCAGAGAAATTAATGATGATGTATCTTTTCAGCATCTTTGATAAAATATTGAATGAGGATTGCTGCTTTGGTTATTAAGTAGTAGGTTTATCTCCCTTAAAGTTACACCAGGCAGGCTTTTAGCAGTGCAAGTGTAGCATCAGAGACATTGAGGCCATCAGGAGGCTTAAGCACTGCTGAGAATCATAAAATATGGAGTTGGAAGGGATCACTGAGCCCAGCTCAGAGTCACACCCTGTGCACTTGTGGCAAACCTGAAGTGCTTTGGACTCCTGGGTGCCCAGGTGGTTTAGGGCAGTGGTTGTTGCCGTTTCCATGGTGTGAACCCCTTGCACTGTTCCATCCCCTGCCCTTTACCTGAGCTCAGTGCAGCTCTGGGAGCACCCAAGGGATGGAGACTTTCCCAAAGCAACACACACTCCATGTGAAAAACGAATTATTTTACTTGTGTCTGACCTAAACACGTGATACGAGGACTTAGATCAGAGATTCCTCACTTTTGTTTTACCCTGGAGTGTAACAGCACGTGACAAACCACACTCTCCCTGGCATCCCTTTGCCAAAATCCACCGGTTTGCTCCCAGTATATATATATATATGTGTGTGTGTATATATATATATATATCACACACACACGTCTTTATATATAGATTTATATGTAGGTGTCTAGTCTATGTTTAAATTATTCTATCTATACACACAGTCCTCCTCTGATGAGGTCATTCTCCCATATATATGAGATTGGGTGTAAGATGCCAGAATTTAACGCCAAGATCTTATNCGCCTGCCGCCGCCCCTGCCGCCGCCGCCCCGCCGCCTCCCGCCGCTCCGATCATGCCCGTGGTGCCTCCCACGCCCCCGGTCGTCAAGGTAAACCCTGGCAGGTCTGGCTGCTGCAGCCGTGTGTTCTTGTTTTCAGTGTTGGGTTGGAGAGGGTTGGGAACAGTTCTGCTGCTTTTCAAACTGCCCAGCCCAGGTGATGCTGCCTGTGTTTGTTCCAGCCTCTCCTTTCACAGCCTCCCCTGTGCTGCTGCTCCAGGGCTCTTGGAATTTTACACCAAATAGCTCCAAGCATCTCTTCCCTCTGTGGCTGAGCCCCTGATTTTTTCTGGGGCTGTTCCTTTAAGGTTTGTAAGCACCAAGCATCTCTTCCCTCTGTGGCTGAGCCCCTGATTTTTTTCTGGGGCTGTTCCTTTAAGATTTGTAGGCTCCAAGCATCTCTTCCCCTCTGACTGAACCCCTGATTTTACTGGGGTTATATTCCTTTAAGGTTTGTAGCACCAAGCATCTCTCCCCTCTGTAAGTGAGCTCCTGATTTTTCTGGGGCTGTTCCTTTAAGGTTTGTAGGCTCCAGCATTAGGAATGTTCCTCTCTGCTTTCAATCAGTTCAAGACAAGCCTGTCACTCCAGTTGGAGGAGACTGATGTTGCCTGCAGGTTTTGGGTGCATTAGTTCTGTCTTCCTTACTGAGTAATCTTTTGGGAGTTGTCACTGGTGTTTTGCTATTTATTATGGTAATTTANTGTGTGTGTGTATATATATATATATAACCACCAGCACCTTTCCCCTCTCGTTTGACAGGAGCTCAGCAAGCTGTGGCCGTGTCTTCCGTGTCCCCGCCGGCCCCGTTCCAGAGCGTCCCTCCAGCCGTGTCTCAGACGCCCGTCATCGCTGCCACCCCCGTGCCAACCATCACCGCCAATGTCCCTCCTGTCGCCGCCCCTGCCGCCGCCGNTTTTTCTGGGGCTGTTCCTTTAAGATTTGTAGGCTCCAAGCATCTCTTCCCCTCTGACTGAACCCCTGATTTTACTGGGGTTATATTCCTTTAAGGTTTGTAGCACCAAGCATCTCTCCCCTCTGTAAGTGAGCTCCTGATTTTTCTGGGGCTGTTCCTTTAAGGTTTGTAGGCTCCAGCATTAGGAATGTTCCTCTCTGCTTTCAATCAGTTCAAGACAAGCCTGTCACTCCAGTTGGAGGAGACTGATGTTGCCTGCAGGTTTTGGGTGCATTAGTTCTGTCTTCCTTACTGAGTAATCTTTTGGGAGTTGTCACTGGTGTTTTGCTATTTATTATGGTAATTTATGGGTAAATGAAGACATTACCTAAATAATTGAAATTTTCTTAGCAAACTGTGTATTGCTTAAAAATGATGAAAGCATAGCTCAGAGAAAGCTGGGGGTCTTTTTATCTCAGCTGTGGAATTAACTGCAAGTTTTGGTTGTGAGGTTGCTTGGACCAGCAGAGGCACAGAATTGTTTTGCTTTTTAACCCAATAGTTTGGGAATTGCTAGAGAAATTGTAAGTCAGATCTTGCAGCTAAGCTGTCTTCCTCCTGTCTCATATTTCTGTCCAAATAACTTGCTTCTGAGAATCAATTTCATTTGAAAACTCAAGGATGAACCTAGAAGTGAGTTTGCCAAATACACACTGCAAAATTAATTCTGCTTGGGATTTACTTAAGATTTCCCTTAGATTTCTCTAAGGAACTTTTTCCTCCCTATCTCCCTCTCCAGAGAAATAAATCCTTCATAGCAGCACGAGAGAGCTGACTGGACAGTCACAGCTTGAATTTATGTGAGAGGGTTTGTTTGCTTAAGGCAAAATCTACCTTAGCACACTCACTAAATACAGGGGAGTGAGGGCTCATGGGTCTTTGGTGATTAATATGCTTTGGTTCAGAACTTATAGCCTGATCCTGCCACTGGGGACTCAGACATGTGGTTCAGTTACTGCCACTTGCTCAGTCCTGATGCATCAGCTGAGCTCAGTAATGGACTGGGCACTCTCCTTTCCTTGGCAAACACAAGGTAAGAGTCCTGGCTTCCATCTCAGGGAAATATCACATTTTGCAGCATGGTTGGAGCAGTGCAAATGGTTGGTTACTGTGGCTCAGGTGACGTGCAGTGTTGGAGCCTCGAGTCACAAATCCCATTTATCCCAGTGAAATAACTGGGTTTTTTCTGGCAGAACTAAGAATGAGCTGTTCTAGGCTTTCAGCTGGCCATGTACTGATGGAGCCTGTCCCTCTGCTGTTTCAGAAAAAGGGAGTGAAGCGGAAAGCAGACACCACCACCCCCACCACCTCTGCCATCACTGCCAGCAGGAGCGAGTCCCCCACGCCCCTGTCGGACCCCAAACAGGCCAAAATCATCGCGCGCAGGGAGAGCGGCGGCCGCCCCATCAAACCACCAAAGAAAGACCTGGAGGATGGAGAGGTCCCTCAGCACGCAGGCAAGAAGGGCAAACTCTCTGAGCACCTCAAGTACTGTGACAGCATCCTCAAGGAGATGCTCTCCAAGAAGCACGCAGCCTATGCATGGCCCTTCTACAAGCCCGTGGATGCAGAGGCCTTGGAATTACATGACTATCACGATATTATCAAACACCCCATGGATCTCAGTACTGTGAAAGTACGTCCTCATTTACCACCTCTTCTTGTGGGGGTCCCTCTGTTTGCAGAGGACTGGCTTCTTTGTGGGAGGGGGAAGGGGAAAGGGTGGAAACTGAACCTGTTTGGATACCAGCTTGGATATTTTTATATTTAGTTTCCTTCCCCTCTCCCTTTTTTTGGCAATAACTTGGGATAGCTTTTTTTTGTCTGCCCTGCAAAGCAGATGATGTACACAAAACAGAGTACAATGTCATCCTCTCCTCTTTGTGGCATTTAACTGCTCTTAGGATTGTGTTGCACTCTGAGAAAAGGAGGTGCTTTATTTCATAGGATTCAATTGATGGTATCCCATTTCCAGAAGCTGCTGCCTACCCAGTTGGTGGTGGCAGATAGGCTTACACTGAGCAATTCCAACTGAAATGTGATGGTACTCAGGGAGATGTCTGATGGTTTTGTGGTTCATGCTTGGCTCCTCATGAGTTTAGCTTAGTATGGTCCAATATTCTTGTTTTTCCCAGGAGGTTTGAAGGTTTGCTAAATCACTTCATGGAGCAAAGCTGTGGCTTTGTAGTTCCCATCTTCTTGTGAGCCAGGCACTGGATTCTGTGTTGATGGAGGGGAGATTTCCATGTGCAGGAGGTGAAGATGTTGTTGCTGGCTTTCACTGGCACTGCCAGAAGGGTTTTACTGCTAGCTGAGCCAGTGCCTGGGATTGTCTGAATGCCCAGGTGACAAAAGGGCAGCTGTGACTGTGATTCCTGTCATATTCCTTGGCAGATCCTGTGTGGTACCCAGGAGCAGCATGTCACACTCTGATGTGCCATACATCCATCCTAGGGATGCTCTGGGTCTCCAGAGATACCTGCAGTCTGCTAGTGGAAGCCCCAGGTGATTGCAGGAAGATGAGAGATGGACAGAGTGAAATCCTGACCTTTTCAAACTATTTCCATATGTGCTTCAGTGATTTCTTATTGCAAGAGATCCTTGTGGTGTGTCCTGAAAAATCTAGGTGCAAAGCTGTGATTTCTTGGGTTGGTGACTTCTTCATACTTAAATCTCTTTGAGGTCCTGACTTCATTCTTTTAAAATTGTACACCTCTGCCCCTTTCTGGCAAGTGCAGGTGGTATTCCTCCCTCTGCACCTGACTAGTGTAGGGTAGGAAATTGGAGACAGGTTGATGGGAGACCCAGTGGAGTCTTTTACACCTAAAGACTCTGGGTTTCTCGTTCCACCTGGTAGTATTTTTCATAATAAAGTTATTTGAAGTGCTGTCTGGTATTGGTATTTTATGGAGTGTTTTATTGTCATTGCTCTTGGCCTGCAGATCATGGTGTGACTTCTCAGAGATGCAGCTCATAATACATTCACTGTGTGGAACAGAAACCTGCCCTTTGCAGGCAGTGTCATTTTCCAGTGTCAGAGACTTCCTCTGTGGCTCTGAAAGGTTTTTAGATTTAATTCTGCCCAAGTGACAATGGCTGTGATAAAGCAGCACAACTAAGGGCCTCCAAACTAACCTGGGAGGAATTATGTGAGAAAATAAAACACAAGCATTGCTGCAGCTGTAACACATCTTGTCTCTTTGCTTCTGTGGCTATGTTAGGTTTGGTTTTCCTCAGAGAATACCCTTCATGTCCAGGAGCTTTTTTTTCCCTGGCAGAGGTGTCTGCAGGAGGATTTGGAGGTTGTTTTCTGTGTGTGGTGGAGGAGGCAGGTTGGCTGTGGTGACTGTGCCAGGGGCAGGTGAGATGAAGGGGCTGTAGCTGAGCAGGAGCAGAGGGATGTGCTGGAATTTTGTGCTGGAGCTCAGACTGAGAATAGGAACAGCTGAAGGGACAGGATCTGTGAGCTCATCTCCAATTCTCTTTATCACCGAGAAGGAAAGAGCAGAACTGCTTGAAGTAGGAAAGGGTGGAAGTGTGAGGAGAGAGAGGCAGCAGCTCTAATTCCCTGTGAGGAGTGGGATGCACTGAGGCTGGAGCTGCTGCTGTCCTGTCCCCAGGGGGACCTGGAGCACCTCTTCTCCTGCTCCATCCTCTGGCTGCCAGGTCCCAGCAGTGACAAGGACGTCTCTGCCTTTGGTTTACTCAGTGGTGAACAAGCAATAAGCCTTGCTGTGCAAGAGGATTTGCACTTTTGGAATAAAGCACTTTCTCCAGGGATGTAACTCTGCTCACCCCTTCATTTTCCTACAGTGAACTGCTGTAGTTTCAGGGCAGCTGAGCTCAGGGTCTTAAAAGTGAGGAGACATTCTTTGTGTCTTCTGTGAGCAGGGCAAGACTTGCCTTAGAGCAAGGGACATGTTAGACATGAGGAAACAAATTTATGAACAGTAAAGATGATTAAACAATTGATTGAGGGGAAAAATGAGATTGCTGTGGGACAGAGGATGGGTGAGCTCCACCTCTGCCAGCCCTGCCTGACTCCTGATTTCCAGTTGTAAATGTAATCACTTTTTAAATTTTTTTGTAAGCAGCTGGATATCTCCAAGTGTATTTATACCAAGATATTCTCACTGATTTAAAGTGCTTTTCTTTCCTTTGTTAAGCTAATTATTCTTTATAAGAAAATAAAACAAAAATCCACAGATTGAAACTGTAGGGCTAGAAAACTGTTGAGTTTGGATGAAAAGCAATGCCTCAGACACTGGAATGTATTTCATAGGCAGTAATCAGGCCCTGAGTATGCCAGACAAATACAAAAAGGCCTTTCATACAGTAAGATGTATTTTAAAATAAGCTGGCCCTTTGGTTTGAACATATGTTTTGCTTTGGAATTGGCCTGAGAGGCTTTTCAGACAGGAGCACCACAAACCTATTTAATTTTCTGCATTTGTGCTGTGGCTTCCAGGCTGTCTCCTGGTTTATTCACCAGGAAAATGAGGTCTCCTGACAAAAGTTTGACAGATGTCTGGCTGCAGGGATGTCACCACCCTGCATCAGGTCCCTCAGAAGCTGAATCCCTGGAGGTGAAATTCTGCCCTTTTCACAACAAAAACAGCTCCAGGAGTCACTGCAGTGTTTGAAGACACTTAGAAGGTCTATCACAGCTGTGAAATTTCTGTAGTTCTGTGAAAAATGGGAATTTTGCTCGTGTTAGGGGTGGGTGACAGACCCTGAGCATCCCTGATTGCTGTTGGGATGGGGGATGTCTGTCCCCATCATGTCCCCAGCCTGTCTGCCATCAACCCTTCCCTTCTCTGGGAATACAGGTGCCCAAGACATACAAAAAGGAAGTCTGTAAGCACTTGGCAAATAGAGAATTTCTTTAAACCTAGGTCTTTTAAATGCTAATGAAACCTAGTGTTAGCTTCTGGTTCCTTTCAGCAGGAGTAATTGAAGCTAAGGTTTTATACATAGTAGTAATATATGCACAAAATCAATTAAGTGCTAGGAATGCTGTAAACTGCTCTCTAAACCCGAGTCATTGAGTCCCAAACAGCAAGAGAAATGGCTGGAAGTGAGAGCTGAAAAATAAGAGAAAGGAACAAGGTACAAATATTTGACATTTATCCTCACTGCTTTAGGAAATAACATTATGAGTAGGTTCATAAGGGGTGAAGTCTGTATCCATTTCTAGCAGTTGGACTTATAAATAAAGAGTGGGAGTTGTAGTTTAACTGTAAATGCCTATTTTGCTGTAGGAATTGCAGAGCAAAAGTCCTGCCCTCTGTTAGCAGCAAGTCAGAGTTAGATTTTCATGATCTTTTCTGCCCTTTCAGATTTACAAAGTAAATATATCCAAGCATATGTAGAAATACACACTTCAGGTACTCCTGTAATTGTAACTTGCTTGTTGACTCTTGCCCTTTCCATCCATGATCCTTTCTATTACTTCCTGATCCATTTTTCTAATGGTTTCTAAATATTTTCTGGTAGAATATGGACTCTGACAGATTTATATTCTACTACTTAGAAAACAAGGCCAGTTTAGACTCTTGGTGTTTAAACTGCTATGAAATACCAACTGGTTTGATTGCCTGGTGTTTGTTTTATAAAGCAGAAACTCTGAACGTTATTCAGGAGCCAATAACCCAAATCAAACTTCCATCCTCTTAGATGGGATTTTTGAGGCTGAGGTTCTAGTGTCCTCCACACAGTTTCTATAAATGCCTTTTGCTTATGTTTTGTTTTTTTTTTCTTTCCCCTTTCCCTTTGGCTTGTTTATTTGCAGAAGAAAATGGACAGTCGGGAATACCAGGATGCACAAGGTTTTGCAGCAGATATTCGGTTAATGTTCTCTAATTGTTACAAGTACAATCCTCCAGACCATGAGGTGGTGGCCATGGCCAGGAAGCTCCAGGTAAAGGTGTTGGCAAATGCATTTTCCAGAGTGGTTTCAGTTCAGCTACAAGGTGAGATCCAGGTGTGGATCTGCTCTTGGCACCAACAAGGGAGGTTCCTCCAGCCCTTGGAAAGAGCCTTGTGCTCTCTGCAGGACTCTTGTGCTCTTTACATGGCATGGGCCCAATGCCATGTTCATCTCCTAAAATATTATAATCCTTTAAAGTAATTGGGGAATTTTATTGGGCTTTTCCATATACTGTATATTATTATTTACTTGTAGTGCACAAAAACCCTGCCCTGATGTGTTTGAGACCAGAGTGAGCTGTTTGTGGCCGAGGCTCCTTTGGTCACCAATTTTCCTCCTTCTTGCAGGATGTCTTTGAGATGAGGTTTGCAAAAATGCCTGATGAGCCTGCAGAGGCCCCCCCTCCACCTCCCCCAACAGCCCCAGTGGTGAGCAAGAGCACAGAGAGCAGCCACAGCAGCGAGGAGAGCTCCTCCGACTCCGACAGCTCCGACTCCGAGGAGGAGCGGGCGACTCGGCTGGCCGAGCTCCAGGAGCAGGTACTGCACCATCCCTGCACCATCCCAGCTGTGTGTCTGTGCACTGCACACAGCACAGCAGCAGGAATTGTGTCCTGAAAAATCCCACCTAGGCTGGCATGCAGGGAAGCATTCCCAGCCTAAGGGAAAAGCATTCAGTTGTGCGATCATTTCTTCAATTTTCTTCAAGACTGTTTTTCTCAATGCTGATGCTTTCTCTTTCCTTCTGGGATCCCAGAGTATGAACTGCTTGATTTTTGATTTTTAGGATATACTTACACCTTGGGATATAGAGGGAAGGGTTTGTGGAAGCAGCAGTTACCTTGCCTTGATGATTTTTCCCCATTTCCCCCAGCTGAAAGCCGTCCATGAGCAGCTGGCTGCACTGTCCCAAGCGCCAGTGAACAAACCAAAGAAAAAAAAAGAGAAGAAGGAGAAAGAGAAGAAAAAGAAAGATAAAGAGAAGGAAAAAGAAAAGCACAAAGTCAAAGCTGAGGAGGACAAGAAACCCAAGGTGGCCCAACCACCAAAACAAACCCAACAGAAGAAAGCCCCAGCTAAGAAAGCAAACAGCACAACCACAGCTAACAGGTGAGAGCCAAGAGCTTCCAGCTCTGCCCTTAATTCCTGGGGAAGCTCAGTAGTTGTTAATTTGCTGTTGAACACTGTTCCCATTCCCAGACAACTCCAGGGAGTCTTTAACTTGGAGCTGGCAGTGGAGCCATGGTGTTTTCACTGTCCAGCTCTTTGAATCCCTGCCTGATTGCTCTCAGATAAGGTTTTGGGGGTTGCCTTTTGTGCAGCCACCAAGAATGTGCTTTTTCATGGCTGCCCCCCTGCTGCTACTTGGGCTCATTGTCACACTTCACAGGCCTAAAATATAATAGAAACACAACAGCTGATCTCAGGCTGCTGAACTTTTCCAGCACTTGTGGTGCCGTTCCAGCCATCTGACAAGAGCTTCAAAGCCAAGAGCATGGGGATGTTTGTTACAGGGGAGTTGAGGGGGGAAGAAAAAAAAAATAATTCATTGCTGCATCCCCATCAATATTTTCATGCTTGACAACCTCCCCAGGCAGCCCAAGAAAGGAGGCAAGCAGGCATCTGCCACCTACGACTCGGATGAGGAGGAGGAAGGGCTGCCCATGACCTACGATGAGAAGCGACAGCTCAGCCTGGACATCAACCGCCTGCCCGGGGAGAAGCTGGGCAGGGTGGTTCACATCATCCAGTCCCGGGAACCTTCCCTCAGAGACTCCAATCCCGACGAGATTGAAATAGATTTTGAAACCTTGAAGCCCACAACTTTACGAGAACTGGAGAGATACGTGAAATCTTGTTTACAGAAAAAACAAAGGAAGCCGTTTTGTAAGTTACCCTCTCAGGGCTCGTGTTCCCCACAGCAGCTCTTGGGCTCAGCTTTGGAGTCAGGGCATGTGCACTGAGATTCTCTTATCCACCTGTTGGCTATGTGATGGCAGGAATTTTTAGAGATTCTTTTCTTCCAAGGAAATGTACAGAAACTTCCTATTTTTCTCTGTTCTTTGTTCCTCTGGTGTCCTGCTGCAGAGACCTGGAGAGCCAATGTGTTCCTCTGCAAGACCTGTGGGATGCCTTTATTGCTTACCCAGGCTCTGGAAGGTCCTGTAAAGGTTTCAGTCTCATTGTGTCAGGTGTTACACGCACCCATCTGGAAGGATCAGTTTCTTATCCTGAATAGTTTATCATCTAATTAGGAAGGAAACAAAAAGCATGGTTGGGATCCAAACCACTGAGGCAATAAATGATTTGCACAAGGTTACCTGTGGATTCTGGGTGTGTCTGAGTTGTGTATTCACCCCAAAACTGCTCTTCCTGTGTGTCCTGATCACCACATTGACCTCAACCTCTGTCAGTTCAGGGGGTGAATGTCAATCTGTGCTGAGTGTGTGCTTCAGTGTGGGACAGACTTCGTGCCTCGTCCACAGAACAAATTCCTGCAGCCCCTGGAGAGTTTGGCTCCAGCTGGACAGCAATAGGATCACTTACCTGAAGTGCTCCTGGCCCTCTTGGTTAAGGGACTTCTGCTTTTAAGATTGTCACAAAAGCTACTCCTTGCTCTTGCAGAGCATCTCCATTTTCTCCTCACAGGATTTTCAGGAAGGCCTAAGCAAAGCAGGCTTTGACCTTTCTTTTTGCTTTGATTTCTTTTTTCTTCCCCTGAATCCTTCACTGTTGGCATAGCTCAGGAGAGGATTTTCCAGAGTGCTTAGGAACAGAAAGCATCCTTCAATTTTGGAACCAGAGCATAGAGTAGCACAGATAACCTCAGATATCCACCCTGTGAGCCTGGCATGCCTGAGCCTGGCTGGACTCCTGTGTTCCCTCTTAGGTCTGTGCTTTCCAGATTTTATTTTTTTGTTGTTGTTGTTTTTAAACCATTGCTTTAAATCAGCTCACAGAAATGTAGGTATTTCCTTGCTGGATCAGGCAAAATATCTGGCTCCTGTCTTGTGCTTCCAGTCCTGGCCAACACCTGTGTTCAATTACTCCTCCTTTGGAGGAATGTTTCCTTTCCTTGGCAGTGGGAGTGTTGCTGGTCGTTCTCACCCTTTCCATCCTGGGGCAGTTACATTCCTGGTGTCTGCCAACTTTTGCCACGGTTGGTTTTTAATTTGCCTTTGTTTGTTTTGTTTTCTGTTTAGAGCAACATGAACCACAGTAGATTCTTGCGTGAGGGGATTGGAAGTTTTAATGGCAGATGTTTTACTCCTGACAACCTTTAATGGGACACTTTATTTTACAGGGCAGAAAACCCATGTAACAATTGTGTAATTACAAATCTGTAATTATTGACCATATAACTGGCTGGTAAGTAACCTGTAATGACAAGGTTATTACATGGATATTTCTATCTTCTAAAATACTTTCCAGAAGATCTCTCTTAAAAAAAAAAATGCATGTTACAGGATGGTGGTGATTTGATGAGCAAGGCAACTCAGGTGTTGCCTTCTCTCTGGGATGTGTAGCTGCTGTGTGAGCACTGGATCTTGGCAGTGTCACTGCAGAGTGTGCACACAGATGTACATGCCCTGTAAAATAGTGATGTCCACTCTTTCCCCCTGCATCCCTGCACTTTCAGAAACTCTGCATTCCTCCCCACAGCTGCCAGTGGCAAAAAGCAAGCAGCAAAGTCAAAAGAAGAGTTAGCTCAGGAAAAGAAGAAAGAACTAGAAAAACGGTTACAGGACGTCAGTGGGCAGCTAAACAACAACAAGAAACCTGCAAAGAAAGGTAATGGCTTTGGGTTCATGTGAAAACAGCACCCCAAAAGTGGACAGGCTTTGTGACAGGGTCACAAGCTCTGCCTTGGGTTTGGATCTGTGACAGGAACCCTCAGGGACTCACTCAGGGCACTGAGCTGCTGTGTGGGGCTGCTTTGGTCCCTGGCCAGGGGAAACTCCTGGGTGGTAAAAGGGAGTTGTTTGGGAGGCAGTTCCTCCTGCAGAGGGAGGAGGATCTTCCTGTGTTCACCTGCACCACAGAGTTTCTAACACATGGGGTTAAATCCTAAACCCCACAAGTTCCCCCAGTGCAAACAAAGCTTTCCCATGGGGATTTTCTTGCTCAGAGGTGACATTATCCCACAGCAGAGCTCCTGGGGGATCCCAAAATCCTACTGTGGGTCCAACAGTGAGTGACCACATCCCTGCCTTGTTTTTCACAGAGAAATCTGGCTCAGCAGCAGCTCTGGGAGGCAATTCCTCCTTCCCTGTGTTACCTGCACCACAGAGCTTCTAACACCTGGGGTTTAAAAATCCCAAATCCCAAAGGTTCCCCCGGTGCAAGCAAAGCTTTCCCAAGGGGGTTTCCTTGCTCAGAGGTGCCACTGCTCCTGGGGCACCCCAGACTGCCAGGGTCACTCTGTGGGTCCAGCAGCGAGTGACCACATCCCTGCCTTGTTCCCGCAGAGAAATCCGGCTCCTCTGCCTCCGGAGGCCCCTCCCGGCTCAGCAGCAGCTCCTCCTCCGAGTCCGGGAGCAGCAGCTCCAGCGGCTCCAGCTCGGACAGCAGCGACTCGGAATGAGCTGGGACACACGGACACAACCCCCAAACGGACACCCCCCTGCCCTGCTCTGCAGTGTCCCCTCCCCTCCTTCCCCCCTGCTCTCGGGCCACGCTGGTCAGGTTTTATCCCTTCTCTCTTTGCTCTGACTTTTTTTATTTTATTTTTTAACTCAGTGTTACAAAAGGTATCTTCCTTTTTTTTTTTTTTTTTTTTTTTTTTT
>VXBI01013151.1:271579-438189 GCA_013397375.1 Toxostoma redivivum | reverse complement strand
ACATCAACTTCAGGCCGCAGATGTCCCAGGTAGGAGGGGAGCGATGGGTGCAGGGGTGGCTGCGTGGGGAACCCCCAGGAGCACCTGGATCCCTGGATGCGGCTGCTGCTGCCGCGCAACTTGGTGGGATGGGATGGAACGGGATAGGATGGGATGGGATGAGTGGGAGATCGTCTGTTTCACCCCCCGGATACCCAGCAGCCCCTCCCACCCTTTATCCCCCCGGTTTCTCGGCGGTCCAGCGCCGGGGGAGCCGCGGCCGCACGGGAAAGGCTCCGGGACGGGGAGGGAACACCCCGGGAAGGAGGGAAACATCCCCNTTGTGTGGGGGGGCGGCCCCGCCGTGCCCGCCTGTCTGTCCGTCCGTCCGTCCATCCGCCGCTTTGTTCCCGGAGGATGCGGCGCGCCTAACCCCGGCCGAGGCGGTGGGGCCGCAGCGGGGGCAGGGGCAGCCCTCCGCCGGAAAACTCCGCGCCGNGGTGTTTACAGTCATGGCGAAACAAAAGCAAATAACAGGGCTAAGAGAAGGAGATGGGATTATTCGGGGTTTTCGTGGAGGCGCTGGTTCGTCTGAGATGTGCGGGAGGAGCGGGCGTTGGGGCGAAACTTTGGCTGGGAAGACTCAAAGCAAAATAAATGAATAAATTTATGAAAACACACGGAGCTCTGGTGCTCTGCAAGCCTGCCCCAAGCCCGGCCGGGCAGGGAGCGAGGCCAGATCAGTGCCCGAGCCCCGGTCCTGCATCCCCGCATCTGCTCCGGGGCGAGAGGTGATGGGGGGCTCAGGTCAGGGACCCCAGTTGCACCCCCTTGCCCTGTTCTCTGCCCATTTGGGTATTTTAAAAGGGCTCCATCCTTGGAAGTGCTTCTAGTTCCTGGTTGGTTTGGTGGAAAGAGGCTTANAGAGAGGGAGAGACAGAGAGAGAGCAGACCGCGGCCATGGAGGAGTGGCGGCAGTGCGGCCGCTGGCTCATCGACTGCAAAGTTTTGCCCCCGAACCACCGGGTGGTCTGGCCCTCGGCCGTGGTGTTCGACCTGGCACAGGCGCTGCGGGACNAAAATCAGCTCAGGTTGTTTTGGGTCTAAATGCTCCGCTGGTGTTTTTGCAAGCTGAGCTGTAGGTATTTGCATGGGAATCGGGAAGTGAAATCATTTAGAAACAAACGAAATGGGGGTTTGTGCCCTGCCCGCCGGCAGCCCCTGTGTTGACGAGTTCATTTCATAGTGTTGGCTTTTATTTTTGAACAACAGGTTCTAGTGGTGAAATTGAAGGGAAACTTTCTGTGTTGAACTTCGCTGAAACCTTCTAGGATAAATAACCTCCAGTGCCCACATGAGCTCTTCTCCTGTGCTGAGAGAAAAAATCCCTCTCCCTTTTTCCAGTGGAATTTCCTTCCAGGACAATGTTTTTTTACCTGCTGTTTGTCCCCTTCACCCTGCAAGACACAGCCACGTGTGCTGGGATGGCTGCAGTGGCTGAGGACAGCCGGGTTTGGAGCCCCTCTTTGGGGAGCAAAGGGCGCTTGGCTGGGAGGATGTCCTTGATCCTTGGAGCACCAGGATGGGAATCCCCAGCCCCGTGGTGAAACCAGCCTGAGTGCTGGCCCCGAGTAAATAACAACACGTCCTGATGCCTCTTCCCAGGGTGGAACAATGCTCTGAGATTTCCTCTTGGCTTCCCAGGCTATGAACTGATCAAACTGTTTTCCTCTCAGGCTGATGTTTCCAAATATAAACTGCCGTGCAGGAGCTGTGGATGTGGAGGGCTGGAGCTTTCCTAGAACGTGCTGAGAATGGCACACTGTGTTTTATTTTGTTTTCTTTTTATTTTTTAAGGAAATACTGTAATCCTACAAAGCTAATTTCAGTGTGATAGTTGCCCTGTGGGGAGCTCAAAATGGGTTTAGAGATGTGGCACTTGAGGATGTGGTTTAGTGGCAGATTTGGCAGTGCTGGGTTATTGGTTGGACTCGATCTTAGAGGGCTTTTCCAACCAAAATTCTGTTCTGTGGGAGCTGTGATGCAGGGAGGATCCCAGGGTGGTTTGGAGCAGGCTCTGGCTGCCCTTGCCGAGCCAGGTGTTTGCTGGTTGGAGGGACAATTTACAGCCCTGCTGTCTTTAATCAAATTGCTTTCTGCTTATCCCACCTGGCTGCTTTCACAGCTTTAGAGGATGTCTGAGGGGACTGATTGGGATGGGTTTGGTGGCCCCCTCTCTGAAAATCAGGTCATTAGAGGGGAGCAGCACAGAGCAGAGCACACAGGACCTGCAGAGCATCACCTGGTATGGAGTGGATGTTCTGATGAGGCTCAGCTGGTGCCTCAGCCAGGATGGGACCCAAACCACTCTGGAGTCAGCCTTTTATGTTTCATATATTTGGTGCTTCTCTGGTAATTCCTGAGTTTGGGAATTTGGCTTCTCCCCAGGTTAAAGGCACCTTCTGCTGCACTGGCAGCACAGAGAGATGATGGGGAGGAAGGGGCTGAGCCCAACCACAGAGGGGACAAACACCCCTGGGGTGCCCCAACCCTGCTGTGGATCTGGGGGAGCAGTTCAGTGTCTCTAGACCAAATTTCAGAGGAGTGATGCAGGAATCCATCTCTGTCACCCAGCTGTGATGCGCGAGGCAGAACTTCAGAAGTGGTTTCTGATGATAAATGCACATTTTGCCTGGCTGGCTGGACTGGCTAACCAGCTGTCTGCCTCACTGGAGAGCTCGTTTTGTTATTAATCAGGTAAAATGCCAGGGGACAAGACACTTGTGCTAGACTTGAAACACCCAGTAATACTCAGAGAATATGCTGTCACCCACCTTTCCTGCTGAATTAAGTGAGGCTTTGCAGGTGTGTAATGAAAAACAGATTTTTGCCCGAGGTGAGCAGCGTTTCAAAGGCCAGAGGTGAAATCACTTCGCTGCAGAGAAACACTTTAAGATCCAGGCACTTGTGTGTTATTTTTTCAATCCCTTTCCACGCTGATTTGTTTTTCCTTGACGTGTGCTGCGAGGCGAGGTTGGCAGCACAGGGAGGATGCAGGGGATGGAGCTCCTGCTGTGGAGGGATGGATTTGGTGTCCCTGTCCCCCTAAAAGCTCCCCAGCCTCATAAAACCTCCCTGTGCTTGTTCAGCACAGAGCCCAGACTGACCACACAGCATTGCTCTAATACGTGATGCTTAATTAAATTAATGAGGCAAATCACCCTGATAGGTTGCAGTCTGAAGTTTGCTTTATTTTCATGTTCAGCTCCAGAGACCCAAATCTGGTGTTTGGTGATGCCTGGGAGGATGGGATGACCCAAAGAACTTCCAGAGTGGCCAACAAAATAAACAGGAAAAACAATCTTGAATCCCAGCTCTCTTCTGAGAGTTGCTGGACGTGAGGGCAGTTTTGATGAGCCTGGAGTAAAACTTCATTTCTGCTCCTTGCTTTTGCTGCTGAGGCTGTTTCTGGAGAGCTGGGAAGTGGCAGGAGGGTGATTGGCCTCGGTGCTTATTGATTATTGTGTCTGTTACTGTGATTGGATTTCTGGGGGTGTCATTCAGGGTGATTTTTCAGCCAGATGGGAGAGTGTGATGCAAAGGACATTTGAATTTGCAACTAGGAACCCTCTGGTTTGCATTCCCTGCCCCAGAGCCATCCCCAGAACCTCACTCCTCTCCCCGTTCCCCTTCCTAATTCCAGTCCTCTGTCTCTGTGTGCTACAGCTGCTCTTGGGAGTGAGATGGAGATCTTCAAGCTTTGCATTTTCATCAATAATTAGATTTGAATCTTAATTTTGTTAAATCTCTGGTCAAATACAAATTAAATGACTCTCCACTCATGTTTCAGCATAAAAAATAATGTGCAATAAAACACCTGCATGTTTGGGTGAGGTTGATATTTGGTGCTGTGAGTTTTGTGAGGTTTTTCTTTTTATTTGGCATTTGTCTTAGATAAAATTAATCCTTCCTGACAGGGCTTTGGATGTGTTTGGAGGGTGGTAGGGAAACCTGCTGCAGGCTGCTGCATCAGCTGGGCCAGACACCTCTGCAAGTGTGGGAGTTGATCAGGTATCATCCAGGAAAACTGGGGGATCTGGGAGTTTCTTGCAGAGTTCCAGATCACTGTCCCTCCTCTGGTGGTTCATCCCCTGAGCTGTGGAGGGAATTTCTGCTCCCAATCTCTGCAGCTGAAGGAAAATGGGTTAATTCAAGGGAGAACAGCTGAGAAAGACCCCCCAAACCCTGCCCCACTGTCCTGTGCCGGCTGAGCAATCTCTGTGCATTGGGAGGTGGAAATTGGTGCCTACACAAAGCTGGTGTGATGGGATTTAACATCAGCACTCCCATAGACATCACATTGCACTCAGCCCTCCTCAAAGGCTGCTCTGGACACTGCTAAACATCTTTATTTTCCTGCTCCAGAACCTGCTGGGTTCTGGAAATGAAGCAGTGTAGGGTGAGCGTGCTGCGTGCACAGACTTGAAGTTAGCAGTAATGGCCAGCTCATTAAGGATTCTTGTTTTGAAGCATATTGACATCTCTCCAGAGGGAACCCACCCCACCCTGCAGCGCCTGGAGCTTTGATTGGGGCCCTGGAGGCTGATGAGAGGCAGAAAACGTAATTGGAGCAATGGCTGGGCTGCCCAGTGCTCTGCTTTGCTCTTATTAAGGAACCACGCAGACAATTGAGTGCCAGGATTGATGGCTGCAACGCCCCACACCTGACTGTGCTGTCAGATGCCTCCTGGCCTGTTGTTCTTTCTTCATTTGCCATCAAAATCCGATTTATTGGTGATGTAGGTGCTGGTTTGCAGAGGAGCAGGTGGCTTGGAGCCTCTCCCCCAGGTCCAGGGGAGATGGAGGCACGCTGGAGTGTTTGGTGCAGGTAATTATTCACGAGGCTTTGGGGTTTTTAACGTGCCACTTGAAGGCTTTATAGCTACAATGCTTGTAATTACTTCCATATGTCATGATAGTAGTTAAATAAATCCAGTATTATCAGAGCTGGCTGGCTGGGTGGGTTCTTTGAGCAAATCTCTGATTTACCCTGCTCAGGTCCTCTGGCTTTTTTATTTACTCTCTGCTTTTTGAAACTGAGTTCTGTTCCAAAAAAAAGGGCTGTGAAAAACGGCCTCGTTACATCTCCCTGTTTACTGTGTCTCGCTGACTTCCCGTTTGGATGTGCTGAGCCTCTCAGAGGGAAAAAAAGGTGCTCTGTGTGTCCAGCCTTGCAAAACAGGAGCTGCTCCCACTCTTCCTGCCCAGCCCCGCTCTGCATGCCAAGCAGAACCCTCAAACCTTGTGTCAGCTTCTTTGTGGCCTGAAGGATCCAACTGAACCTGCAGCTGAAGGCTCATAAATATTCTGCTGGGGCAGGAGAAGGTGGAGAGAGTTGGATGGATGCTGAGGGCTGTGCCAAGCAGCCTGAAAAGAAGTGAAAACTTTTTTATTTATTTTTTTTCTCCACGCTTTTGAATGATTGATGAGAGCTAAATACCTGCATTAAACACCTACCAGCAACAGGCTCTTGGATGAATAGATGCCTTCAAAAACATAAAGCCAAAAGAAGAAAAAAAAAAAAAAAAGGGGGAGGGGAACAGGAGGATTTTTTGGCACTGGCATTGCTCAGCTGCTGTGGGTCTGAGTGGGGTACTTGGATGAAGAATTAGGGAAATGAGGGAATGCAGGCTGGATTGTGTGGGATGGGACCCACCACCCCAACTTGTGAATGTGGGAGTACCAAACCCTTTTCCTTCAGCTCATCTGGAGCCAGAAGGGACCTGATTTTTGGCAGGGACAGAAATGTTGCTCCAGACTGAACCCGAGGGCAAATTTTTGATCCATTTCTTTGTCGTTCCTTAAAGAGACAAAGCCTTTTCCCAGTGTTGGAGCTGTTTCCCTTTTCCACTTGAGTCCCTTCAAGCTGTGTTGAGAAACGGATCAAATGTGCTCATCCCAAAAATCCCAGCAGCCTGGGCTGGGGCTTCTGGGGGCAGAGCTGGGCTGGGAGGATCAGAATCCTCTTGATTTAGGGTGCAGTGTGAATGAGTGGGTGCAGGGCTGTGAGGTGCCAGTTGGATTGGAGAGCATTGATGGAGGGATGGTGGATGCTGGAAAATGCAGCGAGCATTGACACCTCTGGGAACTGAAGCTTCTCTCTGCTTTGATTTTTAAAGCATGGATCCCCCTTTGAGCTGTGTCCCTTTGAGCTGTGCAGCGTTTTTTAAATCAGTTTTTATTTCCTCACACCACTCTCAGCATCATTTTGCTCCTCTGGACTTGCAGTGATGTTCAAACAATCGTGTGGCTGCTCCTGCAGCAGCAGCAGAGTTTCCCAGAGCTCTGCTCCCACCCCAAGGCTCGCTCAGTGCCCGTCAGGGTGACCCTGTCCTGTTAATGCTGGCTCCATCTGTGTGCCCAGCTGTCCCTGAGCAGCCTCACAGCCCTGGGGCTCCTGGGCAGGTCCTGTCCCTGCAGTGTCACCCCCTGCTCTCCCAGCAGGATGAGCCCCAGGGATGGAATCTAAAGGGGGGGTGGCTCCTGTGTCGCTCCTGTGTCACTCCTGTGCTGATCCCAAACCTCAGTGCTCCTTTCACAGCAGGGGAGGGACCTTCCTTCTCACGTCTGCCTCTGACAACTTCAGGCTCACCACTGATAAAATTACTTTTGTACCTCCCCTTCAAAAACATGGAGAGAAAAATCTGTCTCTAATACCAGTGACTTTTCTTTTCCTCCCTGCTTTGTGTTTTTTTGGTTGCAGGGCTGTGCTTCACCCCATGATACATCTCTGGTGCAGCCATTCCCTGCCCTCCACCCTCTGGAGCCTCCCAGATGTCCAGGGGATGGACAGGCAGGGCTGGGCTCTCCTTCCTGGCTGCAAACAGAGCCCAGAACTCTGTACAGAACCAATCTGTGCTGCTCTGCAGCTGTCTCCTACCTGGTGTTTGTGACTTTGCAGCTGCTGAGCCCTCTGGCTGTGGTTTGATTTTTTTTCCCTGCACATTTTGTGCTTCTGGGAGTGTTTGGCATCCTGGGCTAGCCCAGCCCTGGAGTCTAGTCTGTGCTAACAGCAGGGTTTAGCTGAGATGCCCTAACCTTGAAGGTTTATTTGGGGTTTATGTCTGTGGGGGGTGTTTGGACTGTCTGAGTCCCTCCTCCTGTGTCAGAGGGTGATTGTGCTCTACCTAAAGCCACAAGGGCTCCAGTGTAGAAGGAATTATAACAATAACAGGTGCAGATGGATCAGTTTGCTGCAAAAAACTCAGTTATCCTCAGGAAAGTCACTTCAGAGCTTGGCTTGGTCATCAGATTTCCCAGCCTTGTCTAACAAGTCCTGCAGAATAAATTTTTGGACGCTTTTTGGATCCCTTTTCTGGAGTCCCCAGGCTCTTGTCTCACCCTGTGTCAGAGCTGCCAGCCCTTCCTGCCCCAGCACAAAGGATGTGCCTGCCCCCTGTCCCTGCTCTGCCCAGCACCCGCTGCTCCGGGGAGGTGATGTGGAAAATCTGTTCCTGTTTTGTAATCCTGCCCTGTCTGGACAGCCAGGATTCAGCTGGAAGATCCTCCTCTGCCTCCTTGGAAAGCCACCAGCCTGACTCATATCCTGACTTGCTCCTCATGCATCCAGTGACCCCTGCAGTCAATGGACTCTGTGCTGCTGCCCGTGGTACAGACCCTCCATAAATCAGATTTTATTCACGGTGATGCCTCTGGGCTTCTCACATTCTGGATTGGATTTTCCAGGCTTGCTGGACCTGGGAAGCATCTCCCATCTCTCCCAGGCCATGCTGCAGGTGCTGAAGCTGGTTTGGCACAGGGAGATGCTGCCTTTGGGAGTGGGGAGGTTGGGAAGGGTTTGTGCCTCTCTGGGTTGTCCCCACTGGGGCCTTGCTTTGACCCCCAAACCACCAGGATTTGGTAAGTGAGGAGAGGGGGGAGGTTAAAAGGTTCCCATAGAGGAAATTTGCTTTTTCTCTTGCAGCATTTGCCTTACCACTGATGGAGAGGGGAGTAAATTGGCCCTTTTGTAGCATTCATATCTTTTGTTGTGTTTTATGGTGGTTTACAGCTAAATGGAACATCTGGTATTGGAAGGGGGCTGAACAGAGGAGGTTTGTGGCTGGGGAAGGGGAGGAGCAGGAGGAGTGATTTGTGCTCAGTGCTGCAAACACAGAATTATATGTGAAATCCAGGGGCACTCAGAGCTTGGAAAACAAATGTACAGCCAGGCTGGGAGCAGGGACAAAGCTGTGGCAGCTCCTGCATCCCTGCAGGAAAAGCCCAGGGCAGGATCTGTCACTGTGTCCCTGCTGCCCACAGGGAGATGGTTTTGCTGGTTTTGCTTTCCAGGAGGAGTTGTTTGGCTCCTCTGGGTTTGTCAGAACTTGGGATGCTCTCAGAGCACTCAGGTTCATGCAGGATTCAGGTTTTTCCTAAAGCAGAGCCTTGCTTTTGAGAGGTTGGGCTTTGTGGCAGAAGCAGTGAGAATGGGAGATAGCTCTGTGATGGTGTAAATATGTTTTATATATAAAATATGGGATAGAGATAGATGTGTGAAATATATTTATATGTAAATAAAATGGTATTTCTTTAAGAGCTGGCGTGTGTTAAGCCCTGGAAATCCCAGGCTGAGTGGCATGGCCCCAGGACAGGAAATGTGCAGAGCATTGGGACAGCCTTGTGTGCACATCGAGACCCTTTGTGTTTATGGGAAGCACTTTCTCATGTGAGTGATCTTCCAAGAAAATCACTGGTGGGCCTTGGAGAGGGGAGGAGACAAAAAAAAAAAAAAAAAAAAAAAAAAAAAAAAAAAAAAAAAAAAAAAAAAAAAAAAAAAAGAGGAAAAAAGAGACAAGACTTTTCCTCCCACAGCTATGGGAGAATTGTGGCTTTAAACAGAAAATAACCCAGAAAATTTCCTAGTAAACCCAGCAGAAGAGTTTATGACTTTTTTTTTTTTCCTCCTTTATAGATCAGCTTCTGTATGTTTATTTCCCTGCTGCTGCTGCAGGGTTTGGGGGTGTTTTGTGGGAATTGCTGCTGGAGCAGCAGCTGTTGAGCACAGTGTGGCCCTGGGGGGCTGAACTGGCCCTGGGGCTCCCTTAGTGGCCCTCTGGCAGCAGATGCTCCATCTGCAGGGTGTCAGTGCCTTTGTTCTGGTGCAGGTGATGGCAGAGCTCTGGATTTGGGGGACAGGGCATTACTGTGGTGCTGTGACAGCTTTCAGCTCTGGGGTGATGCTTTGTGGCTGCTCCTGGGGAGATGAAAGTGTCTTGTAGAAAAAAAATTAAATTTTCAAGCTACAAAAGAAACTGAAAAACTTTGTGTTGTCAAGATTGGGGGCCAGGTCAGCAGGAAGCAGCCCAGGAGGAAGGCTGGGGGTGTGGGGCTGCCTATAAAAAGGTGAATTTTTTGGGGTGAAATTGCAGGATATGAGGTGAGAGGTTTGCTGACCTGTCCAGCCTGGTCTGTGCTGGGATGGACATTCCCAGGGAGGTGTCCCTGCCCCTCCTGTGACTCACTGAGCATCTCCCAGCTTTTCTTTGTGGAACCCCCTGGGGATTTAGGAGTGGCTATTGCTCGAGCACAAACATTTCTACAAGAAATAGAATTTCTACAAGAAAAGTGGAGTTTTTGAAAGGCTTTCTGGAATCATTGAAAGTTTAATCTTGGATCTTGTGAATCATCCCTGAGTGGGTTCCCGGGTCACAGGGCAGGCTCCTGGGTGGCATCACAGATTTGTTACCTTGCTTTAACCCTTCCTCATCCATCACTTTCGGGTTTGGGATGGAGCAAGGACACTTCCAGGGGACTTTTGCTGCCACTCCCTGCAGTTTTGGCCGCTTGGAGTGTGATGCAATCAGAGTCTCACTGCTGAGAACTTCCCCTGAGATGCAGAAACCGTGGTCAGATACCCTGAGCAGCCAAACCTGTTCCTTGGGTGAGAGGCCAGACCAACCTTTTGCTTCTCCCTCGCTGCATTTTCCACCCTCAGCGTGTCCAGGTGCACGTCACCCAGCTCTCCCCACGTGGCCAACACCTAAATTTATTTTATTTTCTTAGAGGTGACAAAGGTTAGAAGTGAATTTTCCTTGTATTGACAGCTGGGTTATCTCGGGAAGGGTAATGAGGAGGTTTTAATGAAGCTACAGTATCTGCCTGAGAGTGGGGTTTTAGCCAGGTTGTTGCAAGAACCATTTCTAATTAGCAGAGATTTAATTCCAGATTTTTTGTCCTCCTCCCCCTCTTCCCTCTTAATTATATTTGCCAACGTGTTTAACAGCTTTCCCTTCAGAAAAGAACAATTTATTCAAAGGTCATAAATAGATTCTGGCATTAATTACTCCAGGAGCCACACTGGGCTACTCTGGAGAATGCAACTCCGTGGGGAATGCTAAACCTTTTGCAGTTGGATTTATCTGGGGTTGGAATGACTTTGTTTGCACACAGCCCCATCAAAGACACCTCCAAAAAACCCCCAAAAAAGCTGACTGCATCCACATTTGTGCCCAGTTGCAAACCCACAGGGATCTTGCAGCTAATTTCCCTGAGTTTTTGGAGCAAGCCTATAAATCACAGCATCTCCCTTGATCTCTTTAAATTCATTTTCTGAGATTTGGGGGCGTTTTTGTGGATTAGTTTGGGATGCTGGGAGAGCAAAGCCTGGCTGGGACCAGTGGCAGAAGGGCAGGGCTGAGCTGCTCCCTCCTCTCACCCCCTCCCAGGCTCAGCCCAGCTTAGGTTAATAGTTTTTGTAACCTCCAGATTTTGGAGTGGCTGCAACATCTGTTCCAAGTGATAATAATGCAGTGCTGAGGGGGAATTAGCATACAGCTGCCGGGGTGGGGGAGAGCCTCTATAGAAAAATAAATGAATTTATTGATGGGAGATGAAGCCTCATTGCGTTTTCATAGTTCTGGTAATTTTGGCAGCGTGGGCAAAATCTGTTCCTTTGCAGTGGGGAAAGGGATGGGGGGACTCTGATGTGATTTGAGGCTTGAGTGGCCTTTGTTTTGTCATCTCACCCAAAGCCAAGAGCACTTTTTGCTGGCTTTAGGTTCTTTTTGAAGGCTCAATCTGCCAGATGAGCCTGGGCTGGGCTGGCTGTGTGTGGGGAATATTTAATATTTCTGGGAATAACTCTTCTGTCTCAGTGACCTGATCCAGTGGGTGGCATCCCTGCACGTTGTGCTCATGAAAATCTCTTTTTCTTGTACTTTGGCTCTTGCTGTGGTCACCAGCAGGTTTGTGTTGGCACTTCCAGGATGTTTTCCCTGTGCTGGTTCCTCTCCATCCTTCATCATCCTCAGGGATCAGGATTTGACCCACAGCTCTGCATCACCAGCACTGAGGTTAAATATTTCTATAACTCCTCCTCCCCTGGTGTTTTTGCTGGAATCCTGTGATGAGACAGTTTAATTTTTCCTTGAAGGAGAGCAGACAAAAAATTGCTTTCCTTGCTTTGGGGAAATGCAGAAGAACGTGGTTGAAGTGTTCTCTGAAGCCTTGCAGACTTTGAAATTGAATTTAAAATTCAGGTTGTAAAATTTATAAACCCAGAAGGATGATTGGTGAGATTCTGGATTCTCCTCCTTGTTAAATAATAAAAAAATTAATTTTTTTTTCTTGGGAAGCCAACCCATGTTCAGCTTTGGGCTCCACCAGCAAGAGCTGAGTGAATAGAATTATGTGGTTTATGTGGGGAAAAACCAATCCTAAACACCTGATTTAACTGGGGGTGAAGGAAAGGAGTGAGATAAAACTTTGAAGAGTGGAAAGCAGCCTCATAAATCCAGAGGGGCAGAGAGGAACTTGCCAGAGATGGGGCAGTGTGTGCATGGAGAGGGGCAGAGGGGAGGAATAACCCCCTGTAGCCAGCAGGGTTTGCAGGCTCTTTTCACAGGAAAATCTGTTTTTTCTGAGCAGATGCACAACTACTCAAATATTTTTTGGTATACTTTTTTTGTGTTTTTTTTAGGTTTTTTTTTGTTTTCTTAAGGTTTTTTGGGTTTTTTTGGGGGGGGNTTGTTTGCTTTTTTGTTTGTTTGTTTTTTTTATTTTATTTTATTTCCCCTCTGATTTAGAGTATTCCTTTGAGATTCAGCCCTTCTTCCAGCAGTGTTGGGTGTGAGGATGCTGTGTGACACAGGCACGGTGTCAGGAGTGTCGTGGCTCCACAGAAACCCTGTCATTACCTCCTCTGCAGCAGGAGCTGCTCCCACAGAGCAAAAAGAGATATTTAACTTGTCTGTGCCTTAATAACTGCTTGGGTTTGTCTTTGGCACATCAGCAGCCAGGCTTTGAGCTGAAGGATCAATGTGGAGCTTCTCCTCCCTCCACCCACCCAGGGTTTCACTCAAAAATTGGATTAAAATCCTCCTGGCATTGGCTGCTCATCCCACCCAGAGCTGGCTCAGGGCTTTGGGGTTTGACATTTCCAGTGTCTGCTCATCTGAGATGCATTTTCAGGCTCCCACCCTGCTCTGCTCAGCTCTGACAGCTCCAGTGGTGCTCCCTGGGGTCCCAGGATAACGGGGCTGGTGGAGGCTGTGCCCAGCCCAGGGCTCCACATCCTTGGGTCTTTTGGCATCATTATTCCTGCTGTCTTTGGGGAAAAAAACTGCAGAACTTTTCTGGGGAAAAAGAACAAAACCAAACAACAGTTGGATTTTTACAGTTGTGTGGGTTTAAGGCAGCTGGGAGCTGCTTCCACACCCTGGTTCTTTAGGAATCTCCCTTAGCAGTGGATGTGAGTGCTCAGAAAAGCCACTTACATGTTATTTTTTGGATTATTTGTGTGTTACTCATGGATTCCCAGGTCCAAGCTGCACTTGGTACCAGGCCCTTTGCAAACAGGGCCCTGATCCTGGGCAAAGGTTATCCAGATAATCTGGGAATGCAGAGCAGCTGGACCTCACTCTGCCTGAGGAGAGCCACTGGGCAGAGGGATTTGTTGTCCCTCTGCCTTCCTGGGGCTTGGGGAGAGACAACTGGGCTGGATTTTGTAATCAGGTGTTTGTTTTTGTCAGAAAGGACTTGACTGCTGGGTTATGGCTGTCCCTGTTTGTGTGTGGCTGCAGGAAGGGAAGGGGACAGCAGTGTCAGTTCTTCCTCTCCTCATCCTCCTTCTGGGGTGATGCTGAGTCCCAGGCTTAGGGCATGGATCCTTTTCCAGCTGCAGGAAGCTTGGGACAGCCCCACTGTGTGTCCCTTACAGCGTTCCATGGATGCTGTCCCTTGGGTACCCCCAAACCCCCAGCCTGGAGAGAGGTTGGGGAGGAGGTTCTGGCTGCTGGAAGGCAGCTGAGCTGGTTCTCCCAGCCCTCCAAAGGCTTTGGGAGCAGATTTGGGGCTGGTTTGGGGGTCACACTGAGCTGGTGTGAGACCTTGGAGCTCCTCATGGAGGAGATGGGCTGGGTCAGGAGTGAAGAGGTCCAGGGTAAAGGCAGGAATGTGCAGGAGCTGTGTGGCAGTGTGGATGCTGAGCCAAGGGAGCTGTGCTGTTCTGCTGGGAACTTGTGCTGAATGGCAGTGGTGCTGCTCCCAGGCTGTGGGATGAGCCTGGTGTGGGCTGGGGGAGGGAGGATCCCATCCTGGGAATTGTGGGGCTGTGCAGTGCATCCCTGAGGATCCCATCCTGGGAACTGTGGGGCTGTGCAGTGTATCCCTGAGGATCCCATCCTGGGAACTGTGGGGCTGTGCAGAGCATCCCTGAGGATCCCATCCATCCTGGGAATTGTGGGGCTGTGCAGTGCGTCCCTGAGGATCCCATCCATCCTGGGAATTGTGGGGCTGTGCAGAGCATCCCTGAGGATCCCATCCATCCTGGGAATTGTGAGGCTGTGCATCCCTGAGGATTCAGAGCTGTGGCTCACCAGACTCTGGGAGCTGGGAGCTCGTCCCATCTGCTGGAGGAGGGACAGAGGTTCAAAAGTTGAGTGTCTGGGTGAGACCAGCAGCTCAGTACCAGGGAAGAGCTGACATGGCTGGAAACCAAAACTGGAGCTGCATTTCAGATCGTTGCATCACTTTTGCTGGATGTTCCTTGCATTATTCAGCCCAATGTGAAGAAAGTTCCCTGGGATGGAAGGAGGTGTTTGGGAGTGGAGGAGGACTAAAACCTCCATTAAATCCCTTTGTTCCCTCCTGCCAGGCTGGGGAATGATGGATCAGAACTGTGAGCACATCCTGGGGCAGCTGTCCCTGTGCCCCTTGGTGCCCCTCAGAGATTTGGGGTCTGGGAGGAGCCCCCAGGTGCTCTGCTGTGCCCTCAGGTTCCAAACACCGAGGTGGAAGGCTCTGGAAGCTCCAAGAGCCATCCCCAGCGAGGGAGCCCATGCAGTGCTTGGCTTGGAGCCCTTTGCCAGAGCTCCATCACACAGATGCTGGTCACTGCTCCAGCCCTGCCAGGGAATGCTGTCCTGAGCAGTGTGCTCCAGGAAAAGCCTCCCTGTGCTCTGTGAGTGTCAGCAGAAGTGATGGCTCACAGTGACTTTACATGACATGTTATTTTTGCTCCCCTCCCTGAGGCTCTCAGCAGCTGGAGAGCCTTTCCCCCACGGAGCTGGAGGCAGCACTGCTTTGAATAAGAGCTTTTTGCATTGGAAGCTACACCTTAGGAGAGATGTTTTATTTCCCTGGCTGTTTATAGCCCTGTAAAATACTGTGGAGCCTTCATTTTCCCTCTTTGCCTGCTCTCCATTGCATTATGCAGAGGAACAATTTATTCCTAACAGCTCAGCCTAATGTGTGCCACAGCCATTTCCACAGGAGCCAGACCTGCCTTAATGTTTGCTGGATGGCTTTTTAAATGCACCGTGCTGGCTCCTGAGCCAGGCTTTTTAATAACTCCTGCTCAGAGCTGAGTGTACACGAGTCTGACAAAATCCTCTGTGCTTGTTCTTGCACCTTCATTCTGGGCTTAAAAAAATCCCTCCCCGAGTTCTCCACTCTGTGTGTGTTGGTGGAGGCAGTTGCTAAGAGAAGGGAAAATTTAAAGCAGAAGGAAGTCATACATGCAGCTGTACTAAAAATTAACTTCAGTTGGGTGGTACTTAGGAAATTAAAGCAGGGATGCTGCCAAAAAAAAAGGGGAAATGAAGAGTCTGCGTTTGACTGGGTGTTGATGCTGTCTTAACTGTGTCAATAAAGTCACTTTAATTCGTGGGTCAGTGAGCTTTTTTAGGGCTGCTGCCTGTTTAGACTTATTGATCCTGTCCCATTAAGCTCCAAATATTGTCCTTTCCTGTCCAGACAGTTCTCAGCCCTCTCCAGCAGAGTGGGTGGCTTTGGAAGGAGATGCAGTGGAGCAGCTGAGAAGGAATCAGATGCTGCTGCCAGCTCCCCTCTGCACCCCTCTGGCTGAAATACAGCATTAATGGTCCAGCCCAGCATGTCCCTGGGGCCTTATCTGCATCCTCAAATTGCACCAAATTAATTAGCCCGGCACAGCAAAAGCAACCCAACCTTGCCTAACGCTCTGCAAATGCAATTAGCCCAGTCCCAGAGTTTATTTGAGATATTCCAATTAACAGTCAGCTTTGCTTGTGCACTGTCTGGTGGAGCTGCTCCTGTCTGGCTGGTGAATACCTCATTAAATCCTGTTCCATGGAATCCCAGACTGGTTTGGGTTGGAAGGGACCTGGATGCTCATCCAGGGGCACCTTGCAGTGGAGCAGGTTGTTCCAGAGGGAATGATGTCCTGGGGAAAGAGCTGGGGTTTGACAGGACCCAAATCAATGCAGGAATGGAGGGAAGCAGGGTTGGCTCCCAGAGAGCCAACCTGGATTTTTCCTGTTGTCTCACAGGGAGATTTTCCAGTGGAGTTTTCCTGCTTAACTGAGTGTAAACCAGTGCAGAATTACACAAATGTTGGTGCTTGTGATTAATCCCCACGTGCAACTTCCCATTAAACCATTTACCAAAGCCTACTTTGGAAAGAGATAGCCCTCATCACAAAATACAAATTAACATTCTTCCTTATTTTTAGCAGATAAAAAAAAAAAAGGGATAAAGAATATAAAAATATTTCTCTGCTTGTGTGTGTTTAGCCCCTGTTAGCCTGGCTCAGAAAGGAGGACTTGCCTCACAGAAATATGAATCCAGATCTGGAAACTGTTCAGACAAAGCATCCAGGAGATTTTTGGGAGGATTTGTAACCCCCTCCAGCCTCAGGTGCCAGCTTTGGGTGCACCCCTGATGTGTTACTGTAATAAATGAGAGGAGCTGCCAGGAATGGGATGTGGGTGTTAAATTAGAGGGTCCTGCTATCTTGTTATCCTCCCCAAGCATTAATTTATATAAATATCCAGAGCCTTGTTTCCTGTAATCGCTGGGATCTGTTCTCAGTGGTGGTTTTTATGAGCTGGGGACCTGACCTTTTTAAGCAGCTTTACAAATTAAGTAGCCAGTAGATTAATTTTCTGTAGCCTGTTTTCATCATGAGGAGCAGGAACTGTTCTGCATTGCTGTGGCAGTAAATTTTACCTCTGGAGCTTGGGAAGGGAGGGGAAAAAAATCTTTCAGATAAGGTAAAATGGTCACATCCTCAAGGAGAGATTGAAATAAATTGGGTCAGAAATGAAGCTTCCCTTGTTTAAATTCAGGGGAGTTCAGGAACAGGGTTGTGCCCAAATCCAGGGAGGTTTGGGGTCTGTGGCCAAAATTTAAGCAGTGCTCACTGCAGAAAGATCTTTAATTCATCGTGGTAACAAATCTCTTGATGCTTTAGGGAACTTCCCAGAACCAGACTCAATTCTGGCTGGAGTCTCTCATTAAATTCCACCCTTGCAAAAACAAACTGGAAATGGGAAGTGATTTCCTTTTTGTTGCCTGTTTTGTTCTGTGGTGTGAGCTGTGCTGGGCACGTGCAGGGGCAGGCTCTGTGTGCAGAACCACTCGTGGGTTCAGAGCATCCTTCCCACAATTCAGGTTTTTCCTTTCTAATCCGGTACCAGGGTCAAGGAGTGATGGCTCTTGTGCTTTTCACGTGGCTTGATGCTCTCTAGTAAAGAATTAAACCTCTCCCTTTCTTCTGTGGGGGCTGAAAATGCTTAATTGAAATCTTGCAGATAAAATACAGCCTCTAATCCTGAAAGAAAAAACAAAAAACCCAACCACCCAACATCACAGTAATGCCAGTGGTCTCTTCATCCTCCCCCTGATCAAAGTTCATTCTGATTTTTATCTTGTGCCTGCATTAAATATGATGGTTAACCTTCAGATTTCCTGTCTCGGCCTCCCAAGCTTTGTGATACTTACAGTTACTCTTCAGTTAATTAATTTCCTTGCAGTGCTGAAAGGGAGAGGAACTGATACCCTGAATGCAAATTGCCCAGGGCAGCACCAGTGCTTTAGCTGGAAAGAAAAATGGATGTTTGTGCCTGGTTGTGGGTGGGTTTTCCTTTCCTGGGACACAAGGATGGGTTTGGGGTTGATCTCTTTGGGCAGGTCGGATCTTGGGATGTGCTCTGGAGCTTTCTGCAGTCTGCTGGAGACTCATGGGGGTTTCTCCTGGTGCCAGGGGAGTTCTGAGCACCCAGCTGCGGGTTTATCACTGGAAACTCTGACATTTCCCTGCCCTGGGGGGAAGGTGCAGTGCAGGGGGCTCATCTCATCACCAAAATCCCTTCGGCACTGCTTCTCCTTCCCAATGCTAGAACACAACAAAACCACTCATTATTTAAATCTGAGGGGAGGAAGAAGCCCTGAGCTACCCCAAGCACAGCCACCCCAGGCTGCTCTGCCAGCCTCTGCTTCAGCTCCTGCTGTGCCCACAGCTGCAGCTTGGGTGCTCAGCTCCTGCCCCTCACTCAGGGGAGCTGCTGGGCTGTTCTTGCTCCCTCCCCAGGCAAGGTCTGCCTTGTAGGTCCTGTAGCACAGGAATTTTTCATGTTGGAGGAGCTGGGTTGGCCCAGGGGCACCCCACAACCCAATTTCTGCTGCTCTTTGGGGTGAAGAAGGGGCTGAGCTGCTCATCACCTCTGCCCTGAGGAGCTGATGGCAGCACAGAGCCCTGGTGTTTTTCTTGTTAAAAAGCACATTTTGGGCTCAATCTTGTGAAAATGCAGCTTGATTTCATGTGCAGGTCTGCATCAGTTCTCCACAATGTGAGAAGTGTTGTGGTTTTAATTCCTTCTCCAGGCAGGAGCTGATGTCTTTCAGCATCATTACCTGGTGCCATTAAGAGAAATGTTCTGAGAATTTGTTGTCTGCTTCTAAAAATGCCATCCCTTCCCCCTGGGGTGACATTTTGGGGCTGTTTCTCTGCAGAGCCACTGGCCTGAATTTCAGCAGGGCTCTGGGGGAGGCTGGGCAGCATCCAGGAGGTGTCAGGGTGTCACCAGCAGTGGGTTGTTTCCATCTCCTGGATGCAGAACTCTGCTGCTCCAGGGCTCTGGGGGCTGAACTATCCCTTCCAGGTCTTGCCCATTGGACAAGGCCCTGCAAATTTCACTCCAGCATGACATTTGCAGTTTTTCCAGGCTTTTATTTCCTCCATCACCCATTTCAGAGGTAAAAGCTGAGACAAACTTGGCATTAGAAATGTTTTTCTTGGCTGAGATTTTGCTTTGCAGGGGTGATTTCCCTGTGGGTGATGCCCTGCTTGGGCTCCCTGGGATGAATGTTTCAGGAATTTGTTTGCTCTGCCTTCTGGCAGGTACCCTGGCACTTCTTGCACAGAGGAAAACAACACATTTAGTTGTAATTTTGGAGGCTTTGTGAAAGTGAAGTGAGGCTAATTGGAAAGGAGTCACCCCACCCCGTGACTGTGTGCAGAAAAATTGCATTTTACCCACGATGGATGAATAATGCCATGGCAGCCATACAAGCTCTTCCCAGAAAAGCCTCTTGGATGTTGGAAGATTGCATGCTGTTGGTGTGATGGCAGAATTTTTCTAAAATCAGATTTCTTGGGATGTTTTAAGAAAGCAGTGTGCCCTGAAATGAGGATGTTCCTCAGGGGTGTCTGGGGGTCATAAAATCACAGATTTTATGGAAGGGACCATAAAGCTCATCAGACATAGGCAGGGACACCTTCCTTGAACACATCCAGATATCAATGACTATTTCAAATCTACTCTGTGGGACTCCTCTATAACTGCTACATAAAGATTTTTAATTCAGCTTGCACGTTTGTTTATTATTTAGACAGTTTTGCATGAATGCCATTGGAGTCTCCTGTTGCAGACACCCTCCTGTCCCACCCTGTGGTTCACAAAAGTTTCAGACTTGGCTCTCCACCGTTTTTTCAGAGCAGCTTGGTTTTAAAGAGACAAAAATGAGTTGTGGGAATGTCTTGAATTAGCCCAGGCTTGCAGGCTGCTGCCTGCACCCAGTGCTTGGCGTGACAAGGCTGGATTTGCTGACTTGGCTGCTATTGACTCATCTGAGAGCTGCACCAGGGCTTTTCTCATCACTGTCCTGTCAAAATTCCATCAGGGCTCCATTCCCTGGAGCCAGCCTGAGGAGCAGGAGGACAGTGCCTGCCTGGAAAGTTCCCTGGAAGAGCAGCACTGCAGGGTAACTCGAGCTGGGTTGTGCAATTCCTCCTTTTCCTCAAGAGCAGCTGAGTGCTCTGCTATAATTTGATTGTCATGGTTCAGGTCAAGTCCTGTCTCAGAGTGTTGGGCTGGCCCAAATGTTTTGAGTTTTCTCTGCAGGAGCCTTCCCACGCACAGTTATCTCATTCCTCCATCAGCTCTCATCAGGGTTTATTTTTCACATGTCCCATCTCTTATCTGTGGTCATGTTTTTGGAGTGAAGTGTGATCCTGGGTGAGGCAAACACGAGGTTAGGACTTCACAGCAATAGCATGAGCTAAGACATCTCTTTTTTCATTCTTTTTTCCTTTCCCCCCCTTTTTTTAACCGAGTTCCCCTGATGGAGCTGCATTTTTTCCAGCAAGAAGAGGGAGGAAGAGGCTGGGTTTGAGGAAGGGAACTTTTCATTCAGGATGCCAAACGTGGGCAGATTGAGCAATGCCTCCAAGCTCTCCTGCTCCCAGCCTTAATGCAGATTTAACTGCTCAGGAAAGCCCAGCCTGCTGTGCAGACACCCAGATTCCTGCACTCTGTGGGAAAGCCCAAAAGAACCACCTTGGAGGGATTTGCTGTGGCACTGCTGAACCCTGGAAGTTTCTGGGTTTCTTCTCTGGAGCAGGGTGATGATCCTGGGTGGTTTTTCCACACTCAGGGGTGCAAAGCCTCTGCTCCCTGCCTTGCCATCCATCCCCCAGGAGTGCTGTGCTGGAACCCTGGAGCCTGGGAGTGTGGAGCTTTCTGTGCTTTCTGTCACTGACCCCCAAGAGAACTCTGCTTTTGACTTGAGGCCTTGGGGAAGCTTCCAAATTTGAGTAATAGAATCACTGGTGTGATTCAAACTATTCAAACTAGTGTAACTTAAATAGAAGTGTGTAATATCACACAGTAAAGGGTTTGGAATTTGGGGGCTTGAAATGTAGTAATAGGTATGGGATAAAATGGAGGTTCTTGAGTGTTGTCCCTTTTTCCTTCCTGTTACTTCATCTGTTTCATGATTTCAGGGAGTTTTTGGATTGGAGAGTTAATCCTGCAGTGAGGGTCACAGGTGTTTGGTCATTGGGTCAAAAGTATAAATAATACAAATGTTAGCTTTTAATTGGATAGTTAGGCTTTAAAAGACCTTGTAACTAGCTAGATACACCTCCATTTTCTCACTTTTGGCTTGCTGGCTAGAAGTGCTGAAGAACTCTCTGTACTTCAGATAAGATTTAACAACCAACCAAGTCCGAACAAGAAATCAGTCTCTGGAGCATTCAACCCTGACTCTGAGTGAAGGCAGAAGCAAAAAGCAAACCACTTTCACTGCTGGACACCAGGGCTGGCACAAAGGGGTTGTGCCCACTTGGTTTTGCCAGAAACTCTTTTAATTCCTGGGATTGGCTCTTTAGGTCTCTCAGAGATATCCTAAAAGATCAATTTCTAGAATACAGGGATTTCATTCCCTCAGTGGGAAGGGTTTGGGATACACAAACCTCAGACCTGTGGCTGGGGGGGTTTGCAGCAGTGCTGAACCTGTTGGACCCGCTGGATTTGGGGTGGCTGGGGCAATTTCAGCCCTGCTGAGCACCATGGATGGAACCCTCCCAGGCATTGCAATTAAATAAAACCTTAATGGCTGTGGCTTCCCCAGCATCTGCAGGCCCAGGAGGGCTCCACAAAGGAGGGAAATACTGTCAGCAGTGGCAGCTCCAGCGTTTTCTTCGGGAAGTTGCAGCTTCCTTCCTCTCATTTAGAGCCCCAGAGCGCCGTGGGGTGACCCTGGATGGACAGACGGACAGAACCCGGCGTTCCCCTGGGAATGGGGGCTCTGCTGCTCCTGCCAGGGGCTCTCAGAGCCTGCCCTGTCACCAGGGGGAGGTTTTGGGGTTTGGGGAGGTCACTGCTGGCTCTCAGCACACAAACATCTGGGCTTGCCTGTGACGTTTTCCCTCCTCTGGACTCAGGGATGTCACCAGATCCTTGTCCCCTCCTCCAGCCCTGACTTATCTTGGACTCTCAGCTGCCTGGTGGATTCTTTTTGCTCTTCATCCTTTTGCTCTTCCATCTTTTTCCATTTGTAATGGGGGAAATGAACCTGGTATACTTCACTTAGGAGCCAGGAAAACTTCCCTTGGCTAAACCAGGATGAGCTCTTGGAGCCCTGGGCTTGGCAGGGTGACAGCAGCCCCCTCTGAGTGTTTGGGACCTTTTGGTGTTTAACAGCTTACTCCAGAGTCTCGATTTTACTTTTATTTTGTAGTTTTGAATTATTTTTTCACAATTCCATGTATATCTGGTTTCCAGTTCATGAGTTTTATTTCATTAACTGAGAGACCTCTTCCCTTTGAGAGCCCACAGACCATGATGGGAAGTTCCTGTGGGGTAACTGGGGGATCTTTGTCCCTTTGAGCCGTGCCAGGGTGATGATGAGTGAAGGTGTGAGGATGAGCAGGACCTGCTGCACCCCTGCTGTGCTTCTCTTGGGCAAGGTGGAAGCTCCTGGTGAGTTTGTGCAGGAATTTTTCATCCCCCCTGAGCTCTGGCTGATTTTCCTGCCTGGGAAGGAGTTTTTCTGGCTGTAGGTTTGCTTTCTCCCAGTGCCCTGCTATGGGTGTTTGCTAAAATCCATGGTTGCTTTCCCTCAGGTGCTTTCCTTGGGATAAATGGTGCCTGTGAGTGGATGTGAGAAGGAGAAGCTGTGGAGAGGTCAGCCCTCATCAGTGTTTCAGGCTCATTAATCATCCTCCCTTAAGTGGAATTTGCCCAGCCCTGGAGCTCTCAGCAATGGGAATGGCTTTGAAAGGGGTGGGGGGGGGAGGAAATAATAGTGCTAAACTGTTTGAGAAATAATTTCATTCTCCACTTCTCAATAGATAAATCTGCTGTCCAACAACCTGAAATTTAATCTGTCCATCTGAAGTAATTGATGAGCTGCGACTTGAATCCAAATGCGGAGGGGAATTCTGTGCAGAGAGGTTTTGTGCTGCCTCTGCACCAGAGACAATGGGGCGAAGCTGGGGAGGAACAAAGCCAGAGGAACAAAGCCACGGGAGATTTGGTGATGCTGGGGGGGGATATGAGCTCCAGTGGTGCTTTTGACTCGTTGCTGGTCCCAAAACTGCTGGGGAGCCCTTGGTGTGGAGGGGAGCTGGATGGGGCAGAGCCATTCCAAGAGATCAGACACACGCTGTGATTTTCAGTTTTAGATCAGAAAACATCACGGGTTTGAAGGAAAATGATGGGTTTGAAGGGACCTCAAAGACCACCTAGAATCCCAACCCCTGCAGCCCTGCAGTTCCCACTGGATACCCCTGGATTTTCTCTCCATTCCTGATGTTGGAGGAAGCCAAGGGAGTTTTGATGCCCCTTTGCAATATCAGAGTGGCACAGGGGGACTCGGAGATGCATCCTTTGGCTCTCTGCACAGGTTTGTGCCATGGCACAGCTGCTTTCCCCATGTCAATGATGTGTTTTCTCCAGGACAGAGCCTCCCTGGCCCGTTTGCAGAGCCTGTGATAAGCAGATGCTCCCAGCTCCTGGTGAGGACTCACTTCTCACTTCCAGAGGTGCTGGCAGTGAGATAAGAGGAAATCTGACATCATGGCCAGGAAGTGCTAAAGAAAGTCCCTTTGGTCATCCATCAGTGGGGTTATCTCCCCCAGCAGCTCCAGCATTCCTTGCACGCTCCAGGACACATTTCCAGCCCAGGCTTGGGCTGGTGGCCATGTGCCCAAACACCCTCAGTGCCACTGTGTGCTCCCCCCACAGCCTCTCCTCAAGGCCCTCTCCAAAATGCTGTGAGCTGCTGGATGTTCCTGCCCTTCCAGGCAAAATCATCCTCCTCATTTCTTTCCTTTTTTTGTGTGTGTGTTTTATGGCATTTTTTACCAGTCTCTCAGAGAATCCCAAGTGGAAGGAGCAGGGATTTTGATTCTCCTCCTGACCCCACCTGGGATCCCTGCTTGGTTGTTGAGCAGCTGCTGCTGCATTCTCCAGCTTTTTGTCTGCTGCTCAAGAAAGCAACAGAGTCCCCATCCCTGGTGGGATTAACGGGGTATGGATGTGGCATTTGGGGACATGGCTTCGTGGAGGGCTTGGCAGCTCTGAGCTGATGGTCAGACTCCATCTTAGCGGTCTTTTCCAAGCACAGTGGTTGTGTTTTTCCATTAACAGAGCAGTTTTGGTGGGTGTCAGGTGCATGTGTGACCTTCAGGCCTTTAGGGCTGGGATGTGTTTCCAGCCCACCCCTGGTGCTGCAGGAGTTGAATTTGCACTGGAAATGACTCCTGTCTTGTCACGGCAGGTGCCACAGGTGCCCAGTCATTCAGGGACCACAGGGAGGGGCCTGAAGTGAGGGTGAGGAGGAATGAGCTCCTAAGTCACCCCCACCCACCCACAGTCCTCCCCCAGACCCAGAGCTGGAGTTTCCAACAGCAGAACATCCAAGCTGCCCTGGGGTAGCTGAGCTCCCAGTGTCCCTGTGCAAACTGCAGCCATCCCAAGTGCCAAATTATCCCTTCTTTGACCTCCCCTGAAGGCACCTCCAGTGCATTTCTGAGTTTGAGTGGCACGAAGACTCGGCAGCACAACCCTTTGTATGGGCTGTGACCATCTGAGGAGTCTCTAAACTCACAGAATCCAGTAAAAGAGAGAAAATCAGGAAAACTCTCTTTTAAACAGAGCATCCAGGAGCTGCTGAGGAGCTCCCAGGCTGTGCAGGAGGGTGGCTGAGGGCTCCCAAGGGGAGTTCAGAGCAGTTTCTTCACTTTATGACTCCTCAGAGTGGTTAAAAATAAGCAGAGCTCTTGTGAAACTGGCTGAGTGCAGGTGATGGGGCCCTTCTGCTGCTCTCTAGAGCTGGCTCTTCACAAGGACTGGGGCAGAGCTGACCACACTTTCCTTATCTATTATCAGGCTTCAAGGTGTTTTGTTTGACCAGACCAGTTTCTTGCTCTGTTTGGCACAATCCCATCCCTGTTCCAGTCACCTCTTCCCTCTGGATTTAACTTCCCTCTCTGATGGGCTTTGCATTGCTCAGGATGTTCTCCCCACCCAAGGATTTGTTCTGTGGCTGTTCCAGAGCCTGGGAATTTTGGTAGCCATGGAATTCTCTGTGCTCTCAGCTCCGTTTCCAGAGTGTCTGTGCCCTTGGGTGGCTCCCAAGGTTGTTTTGGGACTGGGAATTTGTGTGGTTGGTGCTCCCTTGCTCCAGGGCAGATCCCAGGACTCTTCTCAGTGCCAGCCTTGCTTGAAGCAGATAAATGACACCGCTGATTTTGGGCCTGACAGGTGCTGAATGAGCCCTGTGGAGAACATTGATTTCTCTCTCTCTTTTTTCTCCTGTGAAATGTTTGCTTGTCCAAAGGTGTGATTGACTGGTGAATAAAACAGCCTCAGCACAGCCCACGTTAAATTGGAGCTAATTTTAACATGTGGCTGTTGAGTAACAGTCTTGAGCCAAGAATTCATCATCTCCCATCAGCAGCGACCTCGAAATGCCAGAACAATAAAAAGCACAGGATGACACTCTGCAGATTGGCCACAGAAAAGGTGCCAGGAGTGAACTGTGCCACCAACACCCACGCTGGGTGTCCCCACCTGGACTTGTGGTGCTCCAAGGGTGAGGGTGAAACCCACCTGCAGTTGTCACCCCCAGTGGTGGCTTTTCCTGTCTGGCTCTGCTGCCAGCTCCTGGCTGGTGGAGCAGGTTAATTGGTTAATTGTGTTTGTTGTGTTTACACCAGGGCTTTTTCAGCAGCTCTTTAAATAGATGAGGGGCTTTTTCCTCGATGTTTGTCACCTGCTGGCACTCAGGGCCTGGCTGGTGGCTCTTTGCTGATGTCACCCAGAGCTGCAGGAGGGCCCTGCCACTGTGGCTCCTCTTTACCAGCTGTGGTGAGGTGGTTTCCACATCTGGATTGCATGAGCAACACCACTTTTGGTTCCTTCACCAGGGTGCCCAGAGAAGCTGTGGCTGCCCCATCCCTGGAAGTGTCCAGGGACAGCTGGACAGGGTTTGGAGCAAACTGGGATAGTGGAAGGTGTCCCTGCCCATGGAAATGGATAATCCTGAATATCCCTTCCCACCCAAACCCTTCTGTGATCCTGCTTTGGTGCTGCCCAGCCTGGGGAGGGAATGCTGCACAAGGGCAGGGTGGTTCTGCAGAGGAAGTTTGCATCTTGCTGTGTGTAATTGTGGCTGTACCCTGTGCCATTAAATTTCAAAATTGGAGGCTTAAAAGGATTTAAAATAAGCACACGCTGGAACTTTGGAATCAATGGGACTGCAGTGCAGCAGCACACACAGCCTGGGGTGTAAATTCTTGCAGAGACCCAGGAGATAAAGTTATGAAATAACCTGTGTCAGCAAGAGAGCCTGTAAAGCAATTCCAAAAAAACAACCAACCAAAAACCTCCCAGTCTAGACACTTCTATTTACTGCAGTGTTTATGTGAGATAGAGGAATGCCCTAGAAAACCAGATTTGTTTTCAATTTCTGTCTCTGGCACGTGTCTAATGAGAAGGCTCTGGTGTGATGGGACTGTCCTGTGCCACCTCCCATGCTGGGGAGCACTGCTGTCACTTGCTGGAGAAGGGTAAGAGGTAATTTTTGCCTTGTGTAGGTGAAGCAGCCTGCTGTTAATGAGGTGGTTTTGCTAATCCATGGCTGGAGAACCTCGTGTCTAATCCCCAAAGCAGCACTAACGAGGCCGTGGAGATACCACAGCCCCAAAGACTCTGCTTTGATTCTTTTAATTAAAAGAAAATTAAGCTATTTTCTTTTGCTTTGAACGCTGGGTGAGGTTTGCAAGGGGTGTCTTTAGGTGGTGTGTGCTTGATGACAGCTCGGGGAGCTGAGATTGTGCCATGTGAGAAAAGCAGGCTGAGGGAATCCACCCAAAGGCAGCTCATGGTGATCACATGGGGGTGATTCACCCCCTCAATGGATTGATTTCCTTAGGATTCTAACGTGTTTGTTAGGTATTTGTAAGGAATTAGCTGGAAAAGAGTTGCCCAAGGATACAGCCATAAATTAAAGGTATTTTGCAGCGAGGATTCAGAAAGAAGGGAAGTTCATTGGCTGGCTCAGCAGATGAGGGATGGAGGTGATGCAGCTGCAAAAATGAAGCAGATTTTTGTTTTTCTCTTCTTTATCCCCTGTGCTGCCAGGAGCAAGACCCTGTGCAGTCCTTAGGCTTCAGAATCCCTGATAATTGTGGATAAACAACCTTTTATTGCTATAATATTTTTTAAAGAGAAACTTGATGTTGCTCTGCCATTCAACCTTGCTGGATAACCAAAGGTTTGGGTTGGAAGGGAAGCTGTAGATCCCCCAGCCTGACCCCTGGGCAGGGACACCTTCCTCTATCCCAGGGTGTTCCAAGCCCTGTCCAGCCTGGCCTTGGGCACTTCCAGGGATCCAGGGGCAGGGCCTCCCCACCCTCACAGGGTAGAATTCCTTCCCAATATCCCATCTAACCCTGCCCTCTGCCACTTTAAATCCATTCCCCCTTATCCTGTTGCTGTAAAACGTGTCCCTTCTGTAGGGAACCAAATGGGATCATGCTGGAAATGGTTAAATGCTCAACACTGGGCTTCTGTGGAACATCAGCTGTAATTTATATTTGCCTTCGACCTTGAAAGGGAAACTGGCTTGAGTCTTGCAGCCCTTCTCAACATTACCTTGGGAGAATCTTGTTTTTCAAAGGGGCGTTGTGTTCCTGGTGTGCAGCTGAGAACACAGGAGCCCTCGCAGGGCACCCTGAGCCTGACATCCCCAGAACAACAAACAAACTCCTGGAGGCTTTCTCACTCCCTGCTCCCTTGTCTTGTGCTTAACTCAGTAAATCTCAGCTGGAATTTCTGTCTCACTCACTTTCCTTTTCTCCTTTTTCTCCCTCAGTTTCTGTGTCTGAAGAACATCCGGACCTTCCTGAAAGTGTGCCACGACAAATTTGGGTTAAGGAACAGCGACCTCTTTGATCCCTTTGACCTCTTTGATGTGCGGGATTTTGGCAAGGTAAGAGTCACTCCTGGCACTGGGGCTGTGCCCTGGCTCTGTGCTCCAGGTTTGGGATGAAAATGCAAAAGTTTTGTGGTTTTCTGAGCAGCCTCTGGGAGCTGGGCACCAGTTCCCCTGTGCTTGTGGTGTATTTAGGATTCTGCTGTGTCCTCAGTGTGATTAGGGTTGTTTTAGTGTATTTGGGGGTGATTCTGATTCTGTTGGAGGGAGACCAAGCAAGCCTTCAAGTTTTCTGCTTTAGATTAAAAACTCCCTGAGCTCAGTCTCTAAAGGATGTGACCCATGTGTTTTTGAGAGGATCCAAACCTTGCAGAGGGTCCACACCTCCCTCAGCCCTTCCCCATCTGCTGCCAGCTCTGCAGAGCATCATAACCCTGCTGAAATCACCTCTGATTTTTGTCAAGTGGCCAGTGGGTGTCTGTGGGGTCAGGGAGTTTCACGGCAGGGTGGAATGAGTGCCCTGAGCTTCTCAGAAATGTGTTGCTCTAAGTGATGGTTGGCACCAAAAACCGAATGAGGAAAACTCTGCCTGCTTTTGACAAGTGGCTCTTGTTGTGATCCCCTGCCTTTGACACCAACTGCATCAGGGCTGATGGATACAGGGCTCAGGGAAGCCATTACCCAGGACAATTGCTATATTCTTCAGCAGAAAAGGTGATAAAAGATTTATTAAAGCTCTGTATTGTTTTACCTGTTTCAAGCTGCCAGACACAAGCTGCTGGAAGGCATCTTCCCTTCTGATTATCCAAGGAGTAGATTTTCACTGCTGATGGGGATATATTATTTGATATTTATTGCCTAATTTATTTCTGGACCATTATGTGGAATGTGCAATTGCAGTGCCTTGTTTTATGAGGTTTTTTTTGATTTATGGAATACAAGAAGGCAGTTGTTGTTCTGGGAATATGAATGCACAGAAGGAACCTTTTGGGCTGGGGAAGGAACTGCTGCTAATTAAAATGCTGCTTTATTGTCAAATTGTCTCTTGCTTTGTGCAGTTTCAGATTGCCTCTGATGCCTGCTAATAGGGGTTGGTGTTAAACATCAGCTGATGAGCACAGTTTGCTTTCCCTTCCGCTCTGCCGAGGGAACAGCCCTTCCCTCCCCCTGTTCACTTTTTGGGGGTGCATTCAGCCTTGTGACTTGGGGAGGTGATTTGTCACTCCCTCTTTCCTCTGGGCAATCTGGTTTTTTAGGAGACTTGGGAAAGAACTGTGTCATAAACTTCCAAGAGATACAAATGTATTTTATTGCCTGCGTGGTGCTTCTCATGTTGTCGTCATCCTCAACCAACCATAGAAAATGTGGGAAGCACAGATTCTCTGTACAAAAGCCTAATTTATTTTTTTTTTATCAGCTTGGTGGAGGTATCAGCTGTGCAGCTCTGCACCACCCAAAATCCCTCTGGAAGCCTGTCAAAACATTCCCATTGTCTTCACCACCTTTCATTCCCACATTATCCTCAGATCTGTGTTCAACAGTGGCAAAGCAAATAAACAGGGAAAAATCTGCTGTTGACCAGAGCTCCTTTTCCGTTTTGAGTCACAGCAAGAGCAAAAGGAGTCTCTAATCCACGTCCCCACTGGCCAAACACAGACTTCACACACAAAAAATTCTTCCTGGAGCTATTCACTCCTCAGCTCAATGGTATTTTTTTGGTTACAAGACACTGACACCATGTAGGAGGCGTTTCTGATGGAGCACAGTATTTAATTGCAGGGGGGTTTTGCTGGAGTGGTGTTGGGTGTTTCCTTTCTGGATGCCACTGGCAGAGTTATTCCTCTCCTCCAAACCAAAAGGCCACTGGGACAGCAATTTCCAGCAGCTGTTGGGATTGCTGGAGTGTAATTACCCAGGAGAAAGGCAGGGACTTGGTGACAATCTCTGCATAAAGGGCTTTGAATCTTCGGGGCTTTTTTGTGTTAGAAAACCACTGATGCTTTAAAAAAAATTAAAAAACTTGGAGCAAAAAAAAAATCAGATCCTTCAGTCTTGCCCTGCCCAGCTGTTATTCTGAGAGAGGTTTCCATGATTCCAGCCCTCCTTTTGGCTCCTGAGCCAGGGCTTCTGCCTTGGGAATGATGGACCCCCTTCCAGCTCTGCCTGGGGCTCCTCAAGCCCAGCTTTACTCCTGGTTTTGCTTCTTCCTTGAGTTTGAAGCTTGGGAAGGTATTTCCTGCTGTCAGCAGGGTGACAGTTCAGGGATCCTGAACTTTGTGGGTTCTCCAGCCCAAATGCCAGAGGAGCTGCAAACTCCATCTCAGTGGGATGTTGGGGAAGGGCACACTCAGGCTCCTGCCCCATGGAAGCAGCACATTCCCTGTGACCTGCAGGGTCCCCCAGCTCCCCAGAGGAGCCCAAAGGCCACGTCCAACTGCTCAGGGCCAGCTGAATTGCTCACAGCCAGCTCATTTTCCCCATGTCCAGTCACTAAGCAATCCTGCTGTGCTGTGTTTCATGATAGAGGTTTGCAGAGATGCTGGTGCCTGTATTCCTACCCATTCCCCTTCAAAAAAATGTAGTTATATGAATTATTTTTGAATATTTGATCCCTTTAAAGTGGCTCAGAGCTCTCCATAAATCACCAGTGGCATCTGCATTAGTGTTTTCTCTGCAGGAGTAAAACCCCAGTTAATATTGCCTCATCCCTAACTAGGGTCTGATTCTGCAGGCTTGCTGTGCCCTGTCTCTGTTAGTGCAGCCAGCCTCTTAAAAAAGAAATAAAATAAAAAGCTGGTGCTCATGTAGTGTGTGTTGTTACACATTTAGTAGCAGTGATGGTATAAAATCAAACTCTTATTGGACTTGCTAATTTATTGGCACCAACTGTAATGACATAAAATGTACATAAATATGGATTAAACTCTTTATTACTCTATTAGTCAGCGTGATGGTAGCCAGGTTCATTAAAAGGAGTTACTCATTTTAAATAACTTGCAGTAATGTACAATTTTTTTTAAGAAATACAGTTCAAATATTCATAAACCTGTGGAGCATGCCATTTATTAGCCTCCCGCTCCTCTCTGCCCTCCTGATTTAATCATCCTGAATTCCTTCTGAAGTTCTTGCTCTGTTTGAAAAAGGCAAGATAAGGGTCTCCCCTCCCCTGCCCCACAGATATGAAATGCTGCTGCTCTAAAAATGAAAAAGGGAAGCGATTCACAGGCTGGCTGAGAGATGCTGGTACTGAGATTAAAGTCGTGTTTTGCACTCTGGTTCTGGTCCAGAGGTTGGGGAGACAGAGCTGCACCCACCTTGCACTGGAGCAGGTTTGGAGCAGGGTCTGCATCAATTCCTCCCCTCAGCTGAACCCACGGAGGTTTTTGCTGGTGTGTGGCTGGGGCAGGGCTCAAAAAGCTTTTCTTGTGTGCCAGGGAGAGGATGTGGGCGGTGGGGAGGTGGCCCCGAGCCTGGCACGCTCCAGTGGCTGTGCCAAGAGCTGCCCTGGGGGTGGGAGTGACATCAGAGTGCAAGCAAAGGGTGTCCTTCATCAATTTGGGGTAATTGCACTAATATTCAGGGTATTTCTTAGTGTAAAGGTGTCCCCTCCTCCAGCTGATGGCCTGGAAAGCTCTGCAGGGATCCAGGCTGTCCTCACTGGCTGCTCTTTGTCCCCAGAATTTTCCAAGTGAAGGATTTCCCCTTTTCCATCCATTTGCATGGGTTGGTGCAGCTCTGGAGGGGCTCAGCTGCCACAGTCCCCCCCATCCTTTCTGTCACACCCCACCCTGCTGCCAGAGAGTCAGAAAACTCAATTTTCTGCTTGCTTTCAGACAGGAGGGTGGGGAGCACTGTCAGAATTATTTAAGGGATTCATAACTGAGAGTTGGTGGTTTCTGTTTCTCTGCTGAGAATTCCCCTCCCTCCAGCATCTCTAATGCTGTGCAGGAACCACCAGCCCTGCAGCAGGATTTTTAAGGGTGCCTTTTTAACACAGTTTGGGATTTATATGAATTAATATAGAAAGGTGGAAACTGCAGAGATTCTGGATATACAGCAGCAAACCCAGTGCCAGCTGTGACCTGCTGCTGCTGGAAGCAGCTCCTCTTCTCTCATTTTGACTTTCAGGGTTTTTTTCCTGACCTCCTGGAGCCAAGAACATATTAAAAGCAGCGTGTTTTCTCTCTGCACCACGGAGTGCATGAAGCAATCACGTCTGGGAGCGGAGAGCAGCCAAGCTGGGTGTCCCATCCTGGCCCTGCCTTTTATTTTTACAAATCCCTGGAGGCCCAGGCAGCTGGATGGGGCTTCCCATGTTGTGGCCCACTGTGCCAGCTCCTCTGTGGCATTGGCTGTGTGCCCAAGGGCATCTTTTGGCAGCTGGGATCACTGTGTCACCACGGCGGGTGGGGAGGGAGGGGAGGAGAATTCTCCAAAAGAAGGGTGTGTATGCTTTATATATATTTTATTTTTTTTTTAAATTCCCAAGGGAGATGTAGAGTAGCTGGCCTGCCACGAGATTTTTGTGTCATTGCATGGAGAAACCCCACTTAACTCCTTGCCTGCCCTGGGGTTGTTGCTGCTTTGTCCTCACCAGAATAAAGCCACACGTTCACCCTGTGCCCACACCAGGGTTTTCCCAAAAACCTTTAGGACTGCAGGGAGAATTCCCAGCTCTGGGAAGTGCAGGAGAACACGGGGCAGGCAGCCCTGGATGCCTGTGCAGGGCTGGGACTCCAGAAGTTGATGATTAACTCCCCACTGCAGGAGCTGTGCGTGATGTTTGGCCACTGCTTGTTTTAATGACCTTGCTGGATTTGTTCTGGAGATTTGGACATTGGGGTGAAAGCTCCAAATGGCAAAAGCAAACTGGAGCAGCACAGGTTGGGTTTGTTCTTCCTTCCCTTTGCCAGCTTGAGGGTTCATTTGGGCTTGGGAGCTCATGGTTTGGAATTGGGGTCACCCTGGGGACAGTGCTGGCAGGTGCAGTGTGCCCAGCAAATCATGCTCAGCCTCCCTAAAACACACCATCACAGATTTTTTGGGCCTGATCCAGACAGAGCCTTTGGCTGTGCCCTGCCAGGACCATTCCTGTGATGTTTGCCTGAGGGATGTGGTGGTGAAGCCACTCCTCCAGTAATGGACATTTTTAGGCTCCAAATCCTGATGATTTCTCTCTCTGGTAACCTGGATCTTCCCAGTTTATGCTGAAAGGGCCATGCTGGGGTATTTTGGGGTATTTTGGGGTGTTCAGGGCTTCAGAAACAGCAGCACAGCCTCAAATCCTGCTGAGGCAACAAAAGCCAGTTAATGTTTCACTGCACCCTGAGAGCCTCTGTGACTCCTGAGTGGGGCAGCCTGTGGCCACCTCCAGAGCTCAGGGAAATGCCACAATCCAGCAGCTGCTGGCCCTCTGGGATTCCCTGCCAGGAGCAGCTTCTAGCTGTGGCAAATTCTCTGCTTTTCCCCCTTCCTTCCTCCCCTACTTAGAACTCCAGACTGTTTATAGATGTGCTGCTTCTCAGTGCAACTGAAAGAGCCAGAAATGTTCATTCTGGGAAGTTTTGCCTTTTTCTTTTTTCTTTTTCTTTTTTTTCCCCCTTCTTGGCTGCTTTCCCCAGTATTTTTCCAAGGGGTCACACTAAGGGGTGTTGTGTTTCAGATCAAACAAGTGTGGGCAGGATCTTTTGTAACTCTCACAAGTCCTGATGGGAGAATTCTGCAGCTGTGCCTCGAGCAGTGATGGAAGTGCTCTGGAATCCAAAGTATTGATCAGGACGTGGATAAATGCCTATCCTTAATGTGTATGAAATTGATTTCCTTGTAGCTTCTTGATTTGTCTGAGTTCTCCTTTTGTTAATTTGACACTGGGTCAGGGAGAGAAGGATCTTTCTTTACTTTGGAAAAAAACCTGTGGGTGTTAAAACACCTACAAGTGTGTCTCCAAAAAGTGGGGAATGGAGATGCCAGGCTTTTTTTTTTTTTTTTTTTGGGTGATCCAACACTTTCTGGCTATTGAGTGGTTTCATTTGAGCCTCCTTGATTATGTCATGGGATTTTTGAGGCTTACAGTGAATATCATTGTGGGTGCAAGATGCCAACAAGCAAAGCCAGGCTTTGTGTGCCTTGGTGCTGGGAGTGGATCTCTCATCACTTGAGCTGAACTGTTCAGCATCATGTGCTCTGGGAGAGGAAGGAAATCCATCCTGGCTAATATCACTTCAGGGACTCTTGGAATAAAAGGAATTTTTTATTCTGTAATGAGCTCTTCTGTTTCTTCATTAAAACCCTCGACATCTGATGATGAGACTGTCCCAAGGCCAAATAATACAAATAATAATTAACATTTTAGAGACAGATTAACACGTGGGTGTAAACGTGGTGCAGTAAAAAGTGAAACTACCAGGCTGAAAGTTCTGGTGTGGCTGAACTCCACCATCCCCAGTGCTCAGATCATCTTACCTATGAAATGGGGTGAAAAAAATGAGGGGGAAGAAGCTTCTGTAGGAAATTGTGAATTTTCTTGGGGCAGAGATGAGTTGGTACAAATTAATACATTGAAATGTCACCCCTGAACACAAACATCCTGATGCCTGCAGGAGCCTGGGTGTGCCAAGCCCTGTCCCCAGGATCTCCCAGGATTTGGGGGCTGTGGTGGGTGAGGCTGGGCCCTGCCCTGCTCCTGCCTGATCCATATTTTACATTTTACAAGTCACTCCCTTTCCAGGGAAGGGAAATGTTCATTTCTGTAGTAAATAAGCAGTGCAGACACAAATGTGTTGAACCTGTGTCAGCAGAGTGGGGGTTTGGTGAGGTTTGCTCTTTGCACCCTGAATTTTTCCTCCTCTGAGTCTCCTGTTGAAGAGACTTCAGGGTGTTGAGATTGTGCCAGGCAGGGACAGCTTTAGAAACCAGGAGTGGTGGGGAGGCTCCTCAGCTCTCCCACACTTCTTCATGGGGAAAGCTAAAGGGGAAAGAAAAAACCATCTTGGATTATTTTGTTCCACTGGCTGTCAGAATGGGCTGCTTGTTTGTTCTTGGAGGGCTTCCAGATACGGGTTTTTTTTCTTCTCCTTCTTTTTCCTTCAGAAATTAAATATTTCTTCAAGGTTTTGTGATTCCTCCCACCTGCCCACTGCAGGGAGAGGATTGGGGTGCACTCACAGGAGGGGTGGAGAGGATGGTGAGGGTGGAAAGGATGGAAAATTCCAGGGATATCCTGGAGCTGCAGGGTATTGGATGGAGCACACAGAGATCCAGGTGATAATCCCAGGGCTGATCAGGAGCAATTTGGGGAGCAGGTTTTGAAAAGCTTCTCTCTAAACATCCCAAGGGAAACTGGAATGAGCAAGATCACCTGCAAAGGTGTTTAAATATCAATTTCCCTTTGTTTTCCAGCTTTTCCTTGCCTGGTTCCAAACCAGGACATCCTTTCCTGTCTGGAGCAGGACACCATCCCTGGCTCTCCCTCAGTGCTTGGCTGCTCCACTTAATGACCCTCAGATGGTGATGCTGCAGAAAATTCATTTTCACCCTCAGTGCTAATGGTGTGTGAGCCAGAGCCCCCCTTTCCACATCATTCTCTTCCTGCTAATTAGGGGTTAGAGCCTAATCATGGTAGCAGGACAGCAGCCTGGGTGAAGCTAATGATGTGGGCATTGCACTTTATGGCATTTGTCAGGAATTCTTATGGCTTCTTGCAGGCCTGTCTTGGTTGTAATTTTAGGAATTTCTGAGCCAGCGTGGGCTTGAGTGATGTTTGCAGTCACTGCTTGTAATGAGTGGGGTTTGTGTGGGAGCTGTGCTGGGGATTTCACCTCCCTGCCTGGCAGATGGTGGGGATTTCACAGCCTGGCACCCAAGATTTTGGGGAAAAGTGGCTGAAAATACCTCGGGAAGGAGGGATGTGCAAACAGGCTGGGAGTGACGTGGCAGCTGTGGAGTTTCCCATCCTAATCCTGTGGCATTCATTTTTTGGGCACAATTTTGGTGCCAGGCAGTGTGAGAAGCCTGGCAGCTCTGTGCCACATGTGGGACAGGGACAGAGCTGCAGAGCTGCTGTGCATTCCTGGGAGATGTGCTGGGTCTCACCCCCGTGCAGGTGAACCCTCTTGATTTTGTGCATCTCGATACAAAATGTGCAATCTCTGCAGGGAAAGGATGCAAAAGTGGAGCTTTGTGGAGTTTTCTCAAGGAAAAGAAAAAAAAAGAGGAAAGATTCTCCCCCTGACACAGACTTTGCACAGAGAATAAAAGCAGGAGGATTTTGGAGTGCAGGGTCTGGCTGTGATGTCCCTGTGACAAACTCTGCTCAGGGCACACATCAAAGACAAAACAACTGGAGGTTGTGTGACTGAAATAAGTGCTTGGAGAGCCAGGGTGAGGCAGAGCTGTACCTGAGCCTGATGGAGCACAGCAGCTCTCCAACAGGAGAGAGAAACTCGCTCTTCCAAGCCAGTGGACTGCAAAGATTATTGAAAAAAAAAAAAAGGAATTTATTTCTTTCATGCGGAAATAGTGCTGCAGTCCCTGTACAGAGAGATTTATCAAAGGGACCTCTGTGCTCCAGCAGCAGGGCTGAGATCACAGCTCACTGCAGATGTGAATTGAACTGACTGAGTCCCACTTTCTGCAGCTCTGAGTAACCATTGTGCACTGTCCTCAGCCCCACACGCCAGCCCTGCTCCCAGCCTGGCCTCACACAGCCACACTTGCACAGCAAATGAGTTTTTATTTTAAAAAAAATGAAATTTTTGGCCCCTGGAAATCCCTCAGTGAAGCTGGCTGTGTGGGCTCTGCACTGGGAACTCCAGTGTGGGATGCTGGAGGGTCAGGGAGATGTTAGAGATGGATCCACCAGCATCTGGGTTTGTCTGATTTTATTTCCTTTTTCAGCTGGGATGTTCCATCCTGTTATAATAGAGATGGCTTTAAGTATATTCACATTTAGGTGATGCAACAGTTTGGAGTGTTCTGATTTTTGTAGGTGTACATGACAGCTCTTCTCTGAGAATCTGATTTTTTGGGACTGAGTGCTCAGTGGGATTAGACTTCATGTCTGTTTCTTCATTAAAAGAATAGAGATTTATTCTTCATGAAAGAATAGAGATTTATTACTCACTGGGAGTGTCTGAAGCAAGATCTTGGGTTGAGTGTTTTTGCCTGGAAACAGAAAAGCCCCACTGACCTTGATGAGGTACTGAAGGCAGCTGGGCCTGGCTCATCAGCCCCATATTTGATCTGGAAATAGGAAATTTCATATAAAACCACTCCAGCATAGAAAAATGGAGAGCTGGGAAGTGGAGAAGGTTTTGGTTGAAGTCCAGCCTGCAGGGATGCTCTGAAGGACTCCTGCCTTGGGGCCTCACTTGACTCTGGGTGTTTGCTCAGCTCCTTTCCTCCTCCAGCCAAGTCTCTGTGGGAGCTCTGCTCCCTGCCCTCCCCCTCACCCTTTTATTTATTTTTTTTTTTCATAATATTGTTCTAATTACTGGAGTGTGAAGAATTGACTCTTAAAATGCCTCTTGGCAAATTCCATTTGTGCACTGGTGAAAAGTCCAGCCCATCCTGGGATCACAACTTCCCCATCCATCCCAGCCAAACTGGGACATGGTGCTTGTTCCTCTGGCTGAGGATCCTAAAATCCAGCAGGAGGTGGAAAAGGGAAGAGAAAAGGAGGGGAAAGGGTTAACAGTTGTTTCCTGCTGGGCTGTTTCTCCTGGGGAGTGCCAGATGTGATTTTTTGGGGGTAAACTGGGACAGCTGTGGGTACAAAGCTTGGGGAAGAAGCTCAGCAAAGGGATTTGCAGGAAAGTTGTGGGGCTGAGGATTTTGGGGATGTCCAGCCCTGAACCCTGCAGAGAGCAGGGATTTTTGTGGTGGCTCTTTGTGGCCATGTCCTTTGCCTTCTCACCATGGCTGTGCCTTAAGGAAGGGACCTGAGCCTGGCTCTTCTGCACCTTCTGCTCTTGCAGAGAATTCAGGGACTGTGATTTAGGCACTTCCAAAGTGAATTATTTTCAAACCAGCACTACTGTAAGGCTGTTCCTGGAGGTTTCAGTTGATTTTTTTCAAGTAAGAAAGGAACACTTGTGCAATGCTTCAGGCTTTTTCTGCATTTCCAAGGGCATAAAATCCTGAAAAATGACGCTGAAAACTCAGTTAATGAGTGACTGCAAGGTTTGCAGGACTGAGGCTGGAAGAAAAATGCCAGGGAGGAGATTTTGTTCATGATGTTGGAGACTGGGCAGCTTTGGACCTGGTCCTGATTCCAGAGCACTTGTGGTGGATCCAGCAAGCAGGAAAATTACAGATGACTCCCTCAGCCCTCAGTCTGCAGCCTGGCAGTGAGGGGGGAGCAGGGATGGGATGGGGAGGTGATTTCCCCTCTTTTTGGGCTGGCCTGGAGCACAGTGGCTTTGGCTGCCATGAAATCTCCTTTAGGATGGACCCCAGCAGGAACCTGCTCCAGGGGTGGGTTGTGGAGTGCAGAGGCATTTGTCTGGATCCCAGCTGGTTTTTGGGTCAGTTGCTCTGACAGGGAGCCCAAATTCATCCCCAGGGCTGTGCTCTGTGTGGGCCAGGGGAGGGGACAGTTGTGATGTGATGACATCCATATCTGTGCCCCTCCCTGGGGGACCTGGCAGAGGGGTGCCCCAGCCTCAATCTCCCCCTGGGGATGTGCTGGGGGCACCTCTGCCACCTCCCCAGCTGCTCTGGGGACACCAAGGGCTTCCACTGTCCCTTGCAGGAGCTCTGGGCACATTCCTGCCTTATTATTGGCAGTGCTGAGTTAATGGTGGGACTGGATGATCTTGGAGGTGTTTTCCAAGCTCAGTGATTCCATGGATGTGTGATTTTAATGTGCCTCTCCTCCCCCAGTGGCTCACAGAAGAGCAGTTACCCTTCAGGGGAGCAGCAGAGCCTGAACCTTCACCACCTCACCCCCCTGCCCTGGCAGCTCATCAGCTCTCACCTTGAGCAGGGGGAGAGTTTAAAATGCAGGGGAAGGTTCAGACCATGAGCCCTGCGTGGAGGGAAGGACAGACTGACCAGGGCAGGGATGCTCAGCTTTGGGATTTGTGTTTTCACAGCACCAGGGACCTTCAAAATGCAGGGAAAGGGCAGAGCTGGAAAACCTGGAGGCAGCTGAGATGGGATGCAGCCACTTGGGCTGGCAGGTGATGCTGGAGAAAGATTTTTGGAAGCAGAGTTCAGTGCTGGGAGCTGTTCATTCTGTGAAACCTCAGTGTGAGCTGCAGCAGACACTCCTGAAAGGTCTAAAAATGTGTGAAATGGCCCAAACCCCGTCTGACTTCAGGCACTTCACTCTTCCCTGATGCTTTTCCAGCTCTGTCCTGCCACAGAAAGGTTTGTAAAGAGGGATGAATCGATGAAAATGAACGGCAGCAAGCTCCTGGTGGTGTCTGGAGAACAAGCAGATCTTTAGATTCTTGTGGTTTTCCTCTGTTCTACTTCCAGGTCCATTAAATCCACATTTTACCCTGTTCTCCTCTGAAACATAAATGAGTAAATGAGGTAACAAGGGCACACTTAAAGAAAAATGAAGCATGACTGTAAATAGGAGTGACCCAGCTGAAAGGGAGGTCAGATAAGAGACATTAGCCAGTTGTGTTCATTAAGGGTGCCAGGCTGGAATTTAGATTCCTGCTTTAGGATTGGGAAACCAGGTGGAGGAGCCATGGAGAGAGAGGAGAGATGGAAGATATGGAGAGGCAAAAATTTTCCTTCCTGTTGTTTGCAGAGGGTGGAGTGAAAGAGGGTTTTTGATACTGGTGATTATCTGTGATATGTGATTATCTTGGAATTTAGGGAAAAAAAAATCTGAGGGGGAAAGGAAAGAGCTGAATGATGGCTTTGGCCCTCGTGGTGCTTCTGTTTGGGGAGGGCAGGGCTGTTTGATTTCCTGCCCCTTGGTACGTGCTGAGCAAAGCTGGGCTGAAACCTGTGAAAAGTGCATAAAGGTGTAGTTTGGATCCTGAAATTCGGATTTGGGGTGCCAAGGCTGGGGCAGAACCTGCCACCCATCACTGGTGGGTTCTGCTTGAGGGATGCTGAGGGGAAATGTGTGGAAAAAAAACCAGAAATAAGTTGGAGGCAAGAGACAAAGCCCTGGTTCTGTGGGACTGGGAAGAAATTTCCTGCAGGGCTGTTGGATGTGGTGGTTTTGGAGGGCTCTGCTGTCCCAGCCCCAGCACGTTCCTGTCCCTGTCCCTGTCCCTGTCCCTGTCTCCATCCCCTGCCTGGGGCTCTCCAGGTATTCCTGCCAAGCCTGGAAATGCATCCAAGTGATGGCAGGGAGAAAAGGCAGGACAGAGAAATTCCTCTTCGTGCCAGCATCCAAGAGAATGAGGATTTCTCTTGGAGATTAACTGGGCTGCTCTTCTCAGTTTGCTTTTCCTGCCACGAAATTGAGCCCTGTGAGCTCAGAGGCTGCTCCGCAGATCTGCAGTGATAAAGCTGTTTAAATCCCCTCTTGGATTTGGGAGGGACAGTGGTAATTCCCCTGGTGATGAGGTTTATTTTTCTCCATTAGTACCTGGTTTTGAAGAGTTTCCTTTCTTCTCCTTGCTCAAGGCTGGGCTTTCAGAAAAGCCTCTTCTGGAGGAGCCTTAACACCACGTGAAGTCAGCAAGGGCTCAACTTCAAAGTGAAGCATGTGGATAAATATTATACTGACTTGAGGCTGCTATTTATTCTTTTTCTTCCAAAACAAAACACATTCACACATGCCTTCTCAAGACTTGGGATTAATTGTTGTTATTTATTTTATTTTTTTTTACCACTGTGTGTTCACTCTGCTTTGCTCAGATGATCACACCCCACCTGCCTCTCTCAGGTGGGTGGGGTTTACAAAAATTTCAGCAATTTTTGGGTATTGAGGGGAAGTGTAGCCAAGGCCAAAATCTTCCACTTTTAGGCTCAAAATGCTCTGCTCCTGTTTGTGTGATTTCCATGGGTCACCAAGGTGGGATGGGAGAGCCCAGGGAATTGGGAGTAGGATTTACTCCCTAGAAGTGCCTGCAACAGGCAAATCCCTGCATCCCAGGTGTCCAAAAGAAACCAGTTTCACTGAAAACCAGCCTGGTTAATTCTGCCTCAAGCCTCAGAACCAATTCCTGAGCTTCCAGACAATTCCTGGCTGCGGGATCACCATCCCAGCTGCGCCTGCTCCAGCCCCCCGTGCAGGGGAGAGCCTTCATGCATAGGAAAGAATCAAATAAAACCATGTTTTATGTATGAGGAGGCACGGGGGCTGTCAATAATCTTGCATGTTTTTTAATGCCAGCTCTCTGGGCGTCGCTGCTCGCGGCTGATGACACCAATTAATTTTATTGTTTGGAAATAATCTCGTGCGCCGTGCGATCTGCACGGCCTCAGCCTTGTGCTTTCTCTAATGATTTCTCTATTAATTTCACTGCTGCCAATGAGCTGGAGATGCCTTTCAAGTGGAAAGGGAAACATGACCTAATACCATGGATAAAATATTAGCAGGAGAGAATTAAATCCCTGTTAGCAGTGGTGGGACCCCGGCCCCTAAAGACCCAGGAGCTGCTGGAGCGTGGCAGAGAGAAAAGAGCTGCACATGCTGCACCAGTGTGGAGCAATAAGTTTGGAACAGCTTTAAAATTAATGGAGAGACAGTGTTTTTTTTTGTTCCCTCCTGCTCCAGCTGGTTTTTTCCTGGTTAAAAAAAGAGCTGACACGGAGAGATTCAATGTCTGGGACTCCCTGTGGGATGGGAACGCTGGGGCTGGGATTGCCCCTCTGGAACTGGGGTTGTGCTTTGTTTAATTCCTGTTTTCTGGTCTGAATTTGGGTATGGTGAACTCCGCTGCCTTTGTCACCTCCTGCCTTTGTCCCACCTGCAAGGATGAAGCTCCATGGAGGATCTCCCCAACCTGCAAACCTTAATTTTCCTATTTTTCAGCATCACAGGTCTGAAACTATCCTTAAATCTTAACTTTTTGTCCACCCATCTGGCAGAAATCCCCCAAAACCAAGCTTCATACACAAGATTTCCAGCACAAACTGAGGCTGGTGACTTTGGTACTGGTTGTCTGTGAGTCCTTTGCATCACCTGAGCCCTGAGATGTGACCTTGGAGCAACCTGGAATACCAGAAACTGTCCCTGCCCAGGGATTGGAATGAAATGGGCTTTAAGATCCCTTCCAACCCAAACCATTCCATGATTTTATGGTGAAGTTACCCTCTTTATTCATGATGTGGCTGGGGCTGACTTTCTTCATCCATTTCCTTGTGAGAGGGGAAAAAAAATATCCCTGTAATGCACAAAAACATCACCCCATCAATATTGCCTGAGCGAGGCACAAAAAAAATCAATTCAATTTGCGGCCAAAATATTTATGTGATGATTTATATAAACACCCAGCTATTTATTGCTTTAATGTTTTAGTCTGTGAGCTGAGAAGTTTTTTTGGTTCCTGCATAAATGAGTTGGTAATCAAGGATATGGAGCTGGGGGTTTGCAGTGGGGAGGATCAGAGCTGTTCCTTCACAAATTTCTCATTAAATGCAAACCATGAGGCTTTGGGGTTCTGTGCTCCCACCTTGGCTGGGTTGGCAACCTGTGGGGCATTTCAGTAATTCCATACTTTGAAAATATGAAATTATTTTTTATTGTGTAAGCGTATTTTTAATTGGGTAAACACAAATTTTAATTTTGTAAAATACTTTGACAAAATATTTTTCATTGTGTAAACCCCCCCCATATTTTGAATTGTGCAAACAGAATAAACACCAGGTTTTTACATGAGTGGATGGTGACTGTGTGGGCAGGAAGAAAATAATAAATAATAGAGTGAATTTTGTATAAAATAGTGTCAGGGGCTGAGGTGGGCGGAGTCTGTGCTGCTGCTGCTGATTGGGAAGGATTTTGGGTAATTTAATATTTCCCTCCCATATTTTATTGTGCAAACAGGAATGAACACTCAAGTTTTTACATGAGTGGAAGGTGACAGTGTGGGCAATAATAAATAATAAATAATAAATAATAGAGTGAATTCTGTATTAAATAGTGTCAGGGGCTGAGATGAGTCTGTGCTGCTGCTGCTCAGGGAGGGTTTTTGGCACTGATGGTTTTGAATTTTTGGGTCCCTCCTGCCCCACAGCCACTTTTTGGGACTGGACTCCATTCCAGAGGAATCCTCAATGCCCACACTGCTCTGGGACATCTCCAGGAGCTGTCTGGGAGTGCTTTGGGATGGGGATAAAATGCTCCTGGTGGGATCAAAGTCTGAGTGTGGGATTTGTGCTGGCCTTGGCTGGCTCAGGGCTGGAGGGGGAGGTCGAGCCCTCCTGGAGGATAATTCTGAGCACAAAACCATTACAGCTCTGCCCTCCTGGGGGAACTCACTGAAACTCAGTGCCTGTCCTTCTGAGGCACAAATTAACTGAAAAGTCAATTTTTTTCCCTTCACTCTTAAAAAAAAAAAAAAGCAAAACTGCTCAAAGAATTTGGTAGTCAGCAAAAGCAAAAAAAAAACCCAAAAAAACCCCAAAAGTGCCACCCACCAGCAGAATGAGCTGGGGTGACTTTTCCTCATCGTTGGTCCTGGTTCATCATTAATAGTTTTCCAGGCTGACCCTGCAGGGAGAACAATGAGAGCAGATCCAGAGAGCCTGAGCCCCAAATCCCAAATTTTCCTCACACACCCCAAGCAGGACATCCCATCCCAGCTGGTCCTTCAGAGACAGGACCAGGATTAAATCTCTGAGTGAATTTCCCCCCCCGTGATGCTTTCTTTGCCTTTCTCTCCCTGATGGACTCAAAATTTCTGATATTCTGAGAAGTGAGGAGTAATGGAGCTCTTGGCCTTTTTAAATATGTATGAACTTCTCGGGGAGAAGCAGCAGTGTCATTAACCAGGCGTGGGTGTCTCTTTTCCCCTGTCCCAAGTCATTATTCACAGGCAAAGCATAATGTTTCTGTTCCTTTGCTTATGGATTATTGTTATTTTTCAGGAGAAAGCTGCAGATCACAGCTGATGCTGCAGTTCCCACCTCTGTTTTTTGCTGCTGGCAAACAAAGCTGTTTTCTGCTGCTTGGCAGGGTCAGGCTGGCTGGTGACTCAGGAAAATGAGTTTTAATCCTGTGGTTGTGGTGATAAACCTGCAGGTTTTTATTTGTTGTGCTGGTCAGGTTTGATTCCTGAGAGCTGGGGTTGTTTGTCCCATGCTCTCACTCAGATTTATCCTTCAGGTGAATGTGGTGGGATTTCTCTGGGGTAAATGACTTGGTGTGCTATTCCTAAACACTGCTGTAAGCCATGGATGTGTGAATTAGCTGTGCCAGGATCTGTTCCTCATGCACTCACAACACAGCAAAGCATCTTCCTTACTGTCACAGCAGTGGTTACAGCAGGACAAGGGGAATTTCTCATCTTATTTAATTCTCCAGACAAACTCTAAATTAAAAAACAGCCTTCTAGTTTTGGCTGATATGCAGCTGCTAGTTTTGTTTTAAAAGCAAATTATTTGAGATAAATTTTTAAAATTATTTTTGCACAGCGTGTTTTGTCTTCATTTAAAATGATATTTAATCTGGTGAGAGCTGTCCAGAGATAGAGCAGGAGCAAAACTCATGTCCCACTCTCCTTCCTTGCCACTGGACTGCCACAGCATCCCCAAAAATGAATAATTCAGCCAGCAGGTACCACTGGGTTAGCTGAGCAGGTCACATATGGGTGACACCCATTTTTTATCAGCCCTGAAGGTGACATGGAGGAGGTGACACCCACTTTAACAGTCCTGTGAAGGTTATTCCCGAGGGGAAGAATTAAACCTTGGGATGAGTTTCTTGCTCCACATGCAAGTGTTGGCAGGGTTAAGGCTTCTGGAATTTGTGGAGTTGGGGATGTGCAGCACATCTCCCAACATGAATTTGTCACCATAACACTCATGGCATGAACTGATTTTTGATTTTGGTGGAGAAGGGAAGCTGATGAGGGTAGGAAACAGAGGAAATCAGATAGGATTTGCTTTCAGGGAAGGCTCTCCTCACCCCCAGAGGGTGATGGGTGAGATGCTCCTGTTTGACAGGGATTGTGTCTGTTACAGGAGTGAGACTGGCTCTCAAATATTTGATTTTCTTGGGTTCTTCAAGCTCTGGACAACGGAAAACGTGGTAGCCATTGGCTTTTAGCCCCCTCCCCAGGGCAGGGGATCAATAGAGCTCAATAGGGGGTTCAGCCTGTGGTTTGTGCTTTTTCCAGAAGGACTTCAGGAGAAAAGATGCCGTTTAAAGAAAATTACCGCATTGCCTATCAACTGAAAACAAAAGTCTTTTGTCCTGTCAATCATGGGGAGGCTTTATCTTGTCAATCACGGGGAAAATGCTTCCCTTGCACTTCTGCCAGGCTGTGCACAGAGTGGGTTTCTCCTTCAGTCAAACAAGTGTTGGGCACAGCAGCTTTTAATTAAAAAAAATATAAAAAATACATTAAAAAATTAATGTTTTACCAGTATTTAGGCTTGAGAGAAGGTGGTGATGCAAGTCAGAGGGCAGATCTTGGGGCTTTTCCTCACTGTTGGAGGGAGCTCTGGTTCATGATTAATGACTTTCCAGGCTGATTCTTCAGGCAGGAGGGAAGAGGTTCCTGTGAGGAACTCCAGGGTGTGGGCAGAGCCCAGATCAAGCTGCCCCTGTCATCTGAGCAAGGCTCACCTGACCCTGGTCACAGACTGGGCTCTTTGGCTTGTTTTGAATCATTTGAGGCTTTTGTTTTGTTCACAAGATTGAAAGATGTTTTTCCTTTCCCTTTCCACTTCCTTTCCCTTTTGCACAGTGGTTTTCCTCCTTGTGCTGTGCTCCACAGATGGGCTTTCCATGGCTTTTTCTGGGAATAATTGCACTTCCAGGAGCCTGTCTGTCCATCCATCAGTGCCCAGCCTGGGTGATGCTGGCTACCAAACACCCCTCACCCCTGTGTGTGGGGTTCACAGAGATGCTGCCGTGCTGCTGCCTCTTCTCCTGCCTCAGGAATGTTCCTGCTCGAGCTGGAGACCCAGGTAAACCCCAGGAGTTCGGGTCACACGGAGGTGACAGCACTGCTGGAGCTCCCAGCCCCTCGCTGCCACTCTCAGAATGCCCCAGGATGGGAAAGCTCTGGAGCAGCACAGGATCCCTGATTGCTGCCTGGCCCTGNCAGATAAGAAAATAACAAACAACCTTGAGAGCGAGAAGACTAAAGAGCTCAGATTGATTCCAGCTCGGGCACACGAACTGCCAGACAAGAACTTTTACACATCTCGGGGAAAAACCCAAAATGGATTCTGAGACTGGGGCTGTGCTCAAGCTCTCCCCACTCATGCCAAGGTTTCAAGAGCTTTAACCCAGTGCTGGGTGTGCTGTGCCAAAGCTGGGGCTGTTGCTGTGCAGCAGCCACGTGCTGGGGGTGTGTGGGTGCTTGCCCAGGGCTCGTGGCCATCTGCTCCCTTCCTCCCTGGCTGGCAAAGGCTTTTTCCTGCAGAAAAAAACCCGTGTCAGGAACTGGTGTCATTGTTCTCCAGCTTCCCCTTGCAGCCAGCTGAAGGTAAAAAGCTGCTGGGTTCGTGGAGTTTCCATGCTCTTGATCTCTCTGTGAGCAGGACACCCAAATATTGCTGTGCCAGGGCTTTGATTGAAGGGGAGGTGACGTGGCTGGGGTGCCTTTGCTGATGGTTCTTTTGAAGCCAAGCTGAAATTCTTGGTTAATTGGGACATCTCTCTGTAGCAGAGGAGCTGAACCACCCCTCTTGAGCTTTTACCTGCAAACTTTATTCTTTTTGCAGCTCAGCTTTGTTCCCACAGCTCTGACTTTTTGGATGCTTTTCCAGGAGTGGCTCAGTGGGGAGGGTGAGCTCAGGCTGCTCCATGCCCATCATTCCAGTGGGGGATGATGGAGCTGATGGATCCAGAGCCAGGGATGCAGCTCATCCTTTGGGAAAACACAGCATGCTGGTGTTGCTCTGCATCCTCAGGTCATGCCCACGCTCTGCTCCCTTTGCTTTCTCTGCTGGGAGGCTCTCTGGGGTTTTACATCAGCTCTGGGTGTTTTACCCTTCCTCTGTTGCTAAAAATGTAGATTTTCCGAGCATGGAGTAATCAGGGGTGGCTGGAGCAGAGAGCAGGGACCAGTGCTGGTGATAACTTACCACCTTCTCTTGAAAAACCTGGCTCAATCCCAGAAATTCTCCAAATTCTTTACACCTCAGTATTTTATAAACCCCGGGGCAGGCAGGCCTGGAGAGAGCTGTGGTGTGAGGAGTCACTGGGTGGTTTGGAGAGTCCTGCCCTGGCACCCCCCTCTATGGACACTGTGCCAGACAAGGACAGATGGGACCTGGCACTGCCTTTCACTCCCCTGAATGCAGGAGATCTGTCTCAGCCAGGCTTTTCTTAATGGAAGACAAATACGAGTCACCCTGGTGGTTTTTCATACCAGCCTTTTGTTTCTTTCCCTTCTGAACTGTAACAAAAGCTTCAGTGCTGGGACCAGTAATTAATTTCGCTCTTATTTTCCATATAACTCACCTCTGGAGCACGTGTGTGCCAGCAGCCACATCCAGGAGAATGGCCCCAGGGCTGAATTTGCATTTCTGATGCAGAAATTCAAATTAGTTCCATACATCAAGCGATTCCAGTGGTCAGAGGATCACTCCTTATCAGGGGCTGTGGGGATCCTTGGCTGCCGAGCCTCACCAGCTGCAGCTGCCAAATTCTTTGGAAACTTGACAGAAATAACCCCAAATAATCCCCACGTGGGATGTGTGCCTGTGTGTCCTCAGCAGGGAGGGCTTTGATCCCCACGTGTGTCTCTGAAGCTGTGGGTTGAGGGGATGTGTGAAGTCTCACCTGGGCACTGCTTTCATCCAGGATTTCACCTTTTTGTGAGTTAATTCCATGATTGTCTCCGTGTTTTCTTTGAGTGAAGCAAAGCCTGGCGGTTCCTGAGAGCATTGCTGTCAGCCAGCCTTTGTGGTTGGCTTTTAATCTTTGGGAAGAGTAAAAGTAAATGATTTTACATCCCCTTGCTTTTCATCCTCGGGTATCCCAGAGCTCTTTGTGAGTGGGAATCTCTGAGAAGGAGGCAGAGGCACAACCAGGAGCAAGAGCAGGCCAAGCACCAGGAGATGCCTGGAGAAGCACAGGTTTGAAAAACAACGAGTTTTGTCTCTGCCCATGGAGCAGATGGCATTGAAAGCATCTTCTTGGTGACAGCCAGGCAGGAGGTCACACTTGGATGATTTTCAGGTTTTTGGGCAAGGTTTGAAAGTTGGGTTTCTCAGCTGTGCTCCTGTTGATACACAGCACTACAAAACTTCTTGTCCACTGTTCACCCACCCTTTTTGTGTTGAAAAAGGAGATGGTTTGTGGCATTTGCAGTGCTGCTGTGTGTGGCTGTGGTGTTTCTCCAGCTGGATTTGGCTGTGAAATGACATTTGCCACCCTCAAAGCCCAAACCTGGAGGGAGATGAGGCACCCTTGGTGAGGGGAATCTTCAAACTGCAGCAGCACAGGGCAGAAACAACCAGAGAGATGTCCTGCAGGAAATTGCAGTTTGCTCAGTGAGCCCATGGTGTGTTTGGTAGGGGGGCTCTTTGCAGCTCCTGTCCCTTTCCATGTCCAGCCTTTCCCTGCTCAACCTCCTGCTTTCCAAGGGCCTTCCCTGCCTCAAATCCCTGGGACACTCATCACCCAAAATTGCTGCTCAGTTCATCCCCCTCCAACAATGATGAGCACTGGCTGAGCAGGAGAGGACTGAGCATCTCCCCTGGCTTTGTTTGGAGGAGGAAAGTAAAATAGACAAAAAAAAGACAGAAAATCAGCTCCTTGTTCAAATTCTCCTGCCTCGTCACTTGGGTTTTGGTAATTGCTTTAATCTGCACTTGGGGTTTCCTGGCAGGAGAAGGATTTTTTAGTGACTGTCATTTCTTTGTTACTGGTGTTTCCAAACTCATTACTCCTGGCATTTATTCACCCAGGCTGGAAGCAGCTTGCACCAGGGGCACAAAATGGAAATTGATTCACAGTGACGGTGTGTGATCTCGAAGATGGCAATTTTATTTTTTCCCCTCCTGAGTCTATAAATTAGTTTTGATTCCAGTAAGGTTTTGTGCTATAGTTATAAATCAGATCCCAAGGAGCTGTGTGAGTTGGGATATTAAAGCACCAAAGCAGCAGCCCTGTATCCCAATATTGCTGATGCCCAGAGGTTTTGTGGGATCAACTTGGGAAAGGGGCTTTCATCTGGGGAGAACCAGCTGCTGAAATACAGGTGTAACCTTAATAAATCAATTAAAAAATTGTGTAAGTCTATGTTTTTAGGAAGCTAAGGGCCTGGAATTGTTTGGGATTTAAGGAAACAAGCCCCACAGTGAGTTTTTTGGAGACTATTGATGCTCCAGCAGTTCTGAGCTGGGAGATCTCTATCACACCTTGCCCAGGCTGTGGAACCACTGATGGTTTGGCAGTTTTGGGGTTGTTTGGGAGAGCCCACAGTGTGTGAGCAGCTGGTGCAGGGGAGCCCTCTCAGGCTGGAGGGAGGTGTGGAAATGGGGAAATCCACCTTGGAGCTGCTGTTTCCCAGGATTGGTTTGACCTGCCATGAAATTGGAGGAAACACCATGGTGGCTCCTCACCAGGTGCTCCCTGAGCTCTGCCAGGTCCTGCTGGGCTGATTCTCCTTCCAGGGATGTTCCTGGGGGAGTCCCAAATTCCCCAAAGCTTTTCCTGCAGTGCTGTGGCACATAATGACCTTACTGCGAGTGAGTCTCATTTCTACTCAAGAGTTCACTGGAAAAAAAAAACATTTCTGACCTGACACCAAACCTCTCAGGAGGTGACAGCGTGGTGTGATGTCAACCTCATCGGATTTTCCATTTGCACAGCCATTAAAAGGCCAGCAGCAGCATCATCCTCCAGAGCAGCTGGGGCTGTGCCACCAGGGCTGGCTGGTCACCTCCCACACCAGCAGGTTGTCACCGTGCCCCTTCCTCTGCCATCCTCCCCTGCTGCTTTTTGTAACCTCTGACAGCTCCTTGGAGCTTCCCAGTGCCAATATTTACAGCTGAAAGAAAGGCATTTTGTGTACGTGTGGGGTTGTTTGCTTCGCTTTGGGCTCATTTAGCAAATGTTGGTGGGTTTTTTTCTCTCTCTTTTTTTAAAAAAAAAATTTAATTAGGGACATTTAAAGCTTAGAGCAAATTTGAAGCAGATGGAGCTGGTGACATCACTCTTTGTTTTACTCCTGTTAGTGCAGATTAGCTACTTGGAGGTAAATCCTGGAGAGAACCTTTCCAGGCTTAAACACCCCCAGTCTCTCCAGCCTTTTCCCATCCCTGTCTGGCTGCTTTGTGCCCCCTTCACTCCCCCCTGCCTGCCTCCATCAGATGCTGTTCCCAGACCAAAATCCCATCAGTTTCCAGCTGTTTGGATGAGCAGGGAGCTCCATGGGGTGATGCTTCCCTTGGGATGAGCCCTCAGGTGGCAGGAGCAGAGCCTGGGCACTGCCAGACCCTTCCCAAACCTCCCCCAGCCTCCATCCCTGGGCAGTTCTGTGATTCCTGGCTCTTGCACGGGGGTTTGCTCTTGGATCCATCCCAAAAGTTGGAGCATCCACCCCCAGGAGCTCGTGCTGTGTCCCTGCTGTGGATCCCTGCCTTCAGCCCTGGCTTTGCTCTGGATTTTCCTTTGCACAGGAATTGCAGGCAGGGCTCAGATCTCCGTGGCTTTTCCCCATGGCCCATCCAGAGGGGAGGGATGGTTTGAGGCTGTCCCCAGAGCTGTGTCCCCAGGGCTGGTGGCAGTGCAGAGTGGCTGCTGTGGCCCTTTTCCTGCTGTCCTGGTGCCAGCTCTGCTCCCAGCCCAGCCTGCAGGAATTCCCTTTATCTCCCTGGCAGCAGATGAAAAGCCCTGGCCACAGGATGTGTTTGTGCACATTCTGCAGGGGAGGGAGCTGAGTTCTGCCCTGTAGCCTCGACTCTATTTTATTCCACGTTTCTTTTTCCCCTTCCAAGGAGTTAAAACTCTTTCCATCCCCCCTTTCCCTTGGAGATTTCTCCAGCAATAACACCCCTGGGATCCTGGCTGTGGTGCTGGGCTTGGGGTGATGCGGAAGGTTCAGTTCCCCAAAGAAAATGCTCCCCAACCTCAGTGAGTTGCTTCCCCCCTAGACCTGCTGATGCAATAAATGAACACACTCGTGTTTTCCCAGTGGGAGTCTGAGTGAGGGCAAAAATATGGAGATATATCAAATAAAGGATATATAAAATATATAAATATATAAAATATATAAATATATAAAATAAAGATATATAAAATAACAGTCTATGTGTGATTTTCAACCTCTGTTTCTCTTTTTGCCTGGCATGGGTGCACAGAGCTGCCTGCTCTGAAGCCATGGACCGCTCACTGCAAATCCCACAGCACTGAATATACCAAATATTCCTTAAAAATCTGGCTGTGGATAACCCCTTGCTTCCCCTTTGCACAGAGCTGCATTGGATCTCTGCTTTTCTACCTGCTGTTCAGTGCTTTGGATATAAATACAGCTCAGTTTTTCTTGGCTGCTCCAGGCCTGGCTTGGCTTCCTCTGCTCTGGGGCTTGTGGCAGGACACGTGCAGAGCACAGCCCAGGCATCACCCTGCTGCTTTTTCTCTTGGGCAGATTGCTCAGATGGCTTTGGGGTTTTCCATGTGGAAAATGGCATTGTTGCAGGGGTTCTGTGGGGTTTTGTGGATGGCTGTAAGGATTGGTGGGGATATCAGTGCTCGAGGTGTGCAGGGTCCCTGTGGCACCTCGTGTTGAGCAGGGTCACACAGCAGTTTGGGGTGGAGGGGATCTCAAAGCTCATCCATTCCAGCCCCTCCTGCACTCTTCACACTAATTCCAGGGTGTTACAAGCCAAATCCAGCCTGGCCTTGGGCACTTCCAGGGGTCCAGGAGCAGCCACAGCTTCTCTGGGCACCCTGTACCAGAGCCCCCCACTCTCCTAGGGTGAAATTTCTCACAGCCAGTGTCTCAGCAGAGGCAGCAGCTCTGGGAGCCAGGCTGGGAATCTCCAGCAGAGCCAGGTAAAATCTTCTTTTCCATCTTTTCAGTGATCTTCTCATTCCTGGTTAGTTCAGAGGGTCCCTTCCTGCAGCACTGCTTCCATCCTGCCATCCTTTGGCTCAGGCCAGTGTCCAAGCACAGCTCATTTATCTCCCTGTTTTACATTTATCTACAGTATAAACCATTGTGTCCTGAGCTGTTTGTGGAGCACAGAGGCACTTCCTCTTCTCATTGCTCATTTTTAATCAATGGTTTTTTTGCTTACTCACCACCAGCAAAGCCACAGAGGAATCATTTCTTTTCCTTTTCTCCTTTATTAAACTCAATACCCCTGGTGGAGGTACCAAAAACCATCCAGTTGCTTGGAAAAAAAGCCATGATTTTCCTGCATGGATGCTTTGGAGACAATCAGCTGTGCCATGACTGGGACCAATTAAAATCAAATGGCAGCAGCAAAGTGAGTCTGGTTCTGGTGCTGGCTGTGAGCAGGGCTGGGGATTGCAGCCCTGGGTTACTTTGCAGGCAAGCAGCAGAAGAACTGGATATTTTAAATAAAGAGCCTTTTCTGCATCCACCCAGGTGCTCTGAGGTGTCCAGGTGCCTTTGGATGGTGGGATTTGGCTCGTGGATTGAAGGACTTTGCAAAAGATTTGCTCTTAATATCAAAGCAGTTGGAGTGGGGCTGTCAGGAGGTGACACAGGGGACAGAAGAGGGTGGCAGTGGCTTTTTGAGCCTGGCAGGTAACTTGGCACCAGAAAAAAGCTTTGCATCAAAGCTTTTGCTGTCTGGCAGTGTCCAGGAGGTTTTCCACACACCAAGCCTGGAAGCAGAGCTGGCTCCAGCCTTGGTGGGGTGTTTTCTCAGGGTGGGTAATTAAGGCCATTTTTACTGTGCCTAATTGATATCAGGAGACTTTGATCCTGCTTGGCACGGTGGCATTCCCTGGCAGGAATGGGGACAGTGGAGTCACTGCCCCCCTGGTGCTTTTTTTGGGGGGGGAATTTTGGTGTTTCCACATTTATCCTGCAGCAATAAATAAATGAAACCTGGGCTGGTGTCACTGCTGGGCAGAGCTGCAGGGAGGTGCTGGCTGCTGCATCAGCTGGGACTTGGAAGCCTGCAAGTTTTTCCCTGCTCCTCCCTGCATGGCAGCTCTTTTAGGGGTAGGGTGATCCTTGGTGAAGGTCCCAGTTTATTCTGCAATTTTTTTGTGCTTTCAGCCTGGATCCTTCACCCCCAGAGCTCCCAGTTCCCCCTCCCTTCAGTGCTGGTCATTTGGGGTCACTGCTGCCATGGAGAGAATGCCTTGGAAAGGATGTGGCTCTGCTGTGTTTGCTTGCAAAGTTTCCTGTTTGAGTGTCCTTCCTCTTCCTCTGCTCCTTCCACGAGCATCCAGGGGCTCAGCCCGTTTCCTGCTCCCAGCCCTGGGGGACACAGTGCCACGTGGATGTCCCCAGTGTCACCAGCTGGGGCTTCAGGATGGGTCTGAAAAATCAGCTCCACCAGTTCAGCTGGGTGTTTGATTTCATCTGCTCATATTTGGGTTTGATCTATAAATTCTTCAGGGGTGATGAATCAGTGTTGGGTTTTCTGGTGTGGAATAAGAGCATTTCCCATCACTTCATTCCCTGGGAAAAAAAGAGGGAAAAGTGTGTCTATGTATAGCTGCATGAGGAAGGCTGTGCACAATAAAGACATTATGAAAAATATTACACTCATCCATATTGATTTTTGCTTTGTTTGCTGGCTGGTTCCTTTATTACCCTGGCAGAGCCATGAGCAATGTCATCCCAGCTCAGCTAATGAGAAAACATCAGATGCTGCTGTCAGGCTGCCTTGAAAAGCCACTTCCATGGTCATTCTAAAAAGAATTTGGAGTGTCCAGCCTGGGCTGTGAGGCTGGTCCAGCACAGGGAGGTGCTGGGCTGGGAAGGGGCTGCTCTGATTGCTGATGAGATGGATGATGTGGAACAGAGAATGTGGCACATCCTGGGGACAGGGCTGGGCTGGGAGCAGCCTCCACTGTCCTCCAAAATCGGTGCCTTTTGCAGGATGGCTGAGCCCAGTTGAAGGGGATTAAACACAATCCTTCCCCAAATTTTGCAGGTACCCTTTATTCAATGACCTCTCCTTTTGTGATGCACTTCACCCTCCTGTCCCCCCTGGTGAGGAAATGTTTGCCAGTGCTTCATTTATTTTAAACTGAGCTTTTCCCAGCAACCAGGGCTGGAGTGAGCCCCAGGGTCTCTGATGGGATGAGACTGGGGCTGTCACACACAGTGACGTGTGTGGGGTTTGAATACCAGTCATTAATTAGGATTTCCCAGCCCCTTTTCCAGGCTGGAGCAGCAACTCCCTTCATTAGCAAAGAGATAAATGCTCCCTGCAGCCAGCTCAGTGTGGTCCCACAAACCTTCCTGGAGAGCACGTGCTCAGCTGGGACTGGATTTACAGTGCCATCATGTATTATTCATCCCAAATAATACATATTCCAACCCTGCCATTGTGCAGGGCAAGGCAGAGTGATTTGAGGGATATCTCCAACCTAGAAATCTTAATATTCAAAGCACTGACAGATTTTGTGTGTGTGGTTTTGGGTGGCACACAAGGAGCCCTCCTTCTTAGCACAGAGCAAGGGATGCAGCCAAAATTAAATGTTTTACAAACAGTGTTTCCCTCAGGTGTCCATAAGTGGTTTGCTACAGAAATTCTGGCCTGATCTAAATATATCTGTTGGGAAAAAAGTGAGAGCTTTCTGCTTGAGAGCTTCTTGTTGGACTTGAGGTCATGATACTTGCTTTAAATGATGGTTATGGCCAAAGCAGAACCCGTTACTAAATGTAGATTTTGTAATTTGTTAGCGGGATTATTTCTGGTTGGGGAAGAGGAAATAATCTTCCCAAACCCACTAGCATTTAATAAAAAAAATATGTGTAAGTATCTATTAGGAAATTTGGGCAGTGGAACTTTTAAAGGGAGGTATGCATTGTTTTGTCTTAATCTTACTCTAATAATTGATGTTAAAGGAAAAGCCAGCATGAAAATCCACCTTCTTTGCCACGGTGGAAATTTCTGTATTCCTCATAACGTTGTATTTACCCCCAGGACTAAATTACAGCTTGTGCAGCCCTTTTCTTTAACTCAGTAAATAAGATTTAGCTCCTGTGTGCTATCCACCTGTTTCTATGGAAACCAGATTGGAGTGCCAGGAGCGGCTTCGGCACCGGCCGGAGCGAGGGCGGCTCTGGAACCCACCCCAAATTCTGGGGGGGTCCCAGTGACACCTCAGGAGCCAAAGGAAGGGGGGCAGCTGCCTGCTGTGATGCTGAACTGGTGCACGTGGTGCCAAACTTGTCTGATCCCCTTCAAACTGAGAATAAGTTGATTTTTTTTTGCCTGAAACGAGCATCTCGCCGGTTTTGGGCTGCTGTCTGCACACAGGGAGTGCTGATGCTCTGTTTATTAATGGAGTTATTTATTAATTGGCACCATGTGTGGGACATGGAGGGTGCAGAGCTGGGGGGGCTGGTCCAGTGGGTGATCCCAGATGCTCCAATGAGCCCTGGGCTGGATCCTGGGTGAGATGAACAAGGAGGAGTGGAGCTTGGCTCAGGGTTCCCCTTCAAGAGCAAAGCAAGCCAGAAAGACTTGCCTTTTTTAGTGAAAAAATGATTAAAGCATAATTAATTTCTTAGTCTTGGATAATGAAACATCTTTCTCTGCGGGCCTGAGGGCCCAAATAGGAGCATTTTTAATGTTATTTTTAACAGTGCTATTTTTTCCTGTCTCAGCTCCCATTCTCTTCATACTCAGAGCAGGAAAAGCCAGGCAGTGGGATTGATATTAAAATCTCCAGCCTGTTTTTTTTGCCATGTTTGAGGTTAGATAATGCAACAAGTCTGAGGTCTGCCCTGGAGACAGGGGGGTGTGGAGAAAACATCAGCTGGTTAAAGCCAGATGGCCTCCCTGGCCATCCCTCTCTGATATCAAAAGCAATTTTGCATCATCTTTTTAATGTTCTAATGAAAAACTGGGGTGGGAAGTTGGTGTTGCCTTACTCAGGGCCTGGATACCCCATGGTCTTTCCAAGATCATTCCCTAATCCTTTGGATATTTTCCTCGCTGCTTTCCTGGCATTTGCCCCCTGTCTTTGCTGTGCTGGGATTTGAGGTGTGGGAAGCACAAGCCTGGGTGGAAAACAAACCAAATCTCGCTTGCACTCTGAGATTTTGATGATAATGAGCATTAATAACATGCCACGGTGAGAAAATTGGAGCAGACCCAGGGTTTTAGCAGCAAGGACCAGGGAAGGATTTTTCCTGGCAGCTCTTGGGTGCTGAGGAGCATCAGCTCTCACTTGCTGAGAGTGCAGGGACCCCCCAGCTCTGCCTGCCTCTCCCAGGGAAGATGTTCCTTCCTTGCTTGCTGCAATTCCTGCCCTCAGCTGGCTGTGGAGCTCATAAAATAGATTTTTTGTCTGCAAAATGGTGTAGCTGGAGGCTTCTGCCAAGCTCTTGCATTCCAGTTTGAGGGTTTTGGGATGAAAGATGTCGTGTTCTTCACCCCATGTGCCAGCCAGCTGTGTCCAGCTGTGTCAGAGGGGTGTGTGGGGCAGGGGAGATGCTGGGCTGGTGCAGAGCCTCTCTTTCCATCACCCTTTAATTTTTTTTTGGTATTTCCTTCTTCATTTCCATCATCCAAGTGTTTATTCCTCGGCTTCCTGGATGACTCCAAGTCAGAGAACCCCCCCAGCCTGTGACCAATTCAGATCTTGGTGCATTAATGAACGGGGCAGAAACAAAACCCTGAATCTGGAGGTTTTCCCTTTCTTTCAGCCACGGACCCTTCTGTAATCTTAATGAAGGAAAAAAAAAAACAACAACAACCTCCATCCCCATCCACCTATCCTTTATTGGAAGTGCTAAACAGCCATCTTCAGCGACTTTTTCTAATAAAAGGATGTCTGTTAAACAGAGCCCCAGAGAGCTGAGCTGCTTTACAGGGAGCTGTTTGAACTGCTTTCCGTGCTGGCTTTTTAATATAGTTTAATACAGTTCTGGCCCTTTTTCTGCATAGTTTTTCCCCATCAAAGCTTATCGTTTCCACTCTGTTGTCTGAGTGTCACGCAGCTTTAGAGGGGGTTTGGGAAGGGGAATGGCACATGGAGCAGCGGAGAGCTCCATATTTTACATCCCAAATGCAGATTCACCAGTGACTCATCTGTGCTGGGCTGGGGAAATGCTCTGAAGTTAAAATCCCAGTGACAACAGGCATGGAGCACCCCAGCTGCTCACTGAGCAGGTTGCACTGTGCTATTCCTGTATTTGTAATTGTATTTATTTGAAGATTGTCCTGATGGCACCGTGCGGTGCAGGAGCAGCTCCGGGGACAGATGTGGCCCCAGGCAAAGAAAGGCACGGCACAGATGTGCTGGAAGGGCCAGCAGCCAGAGAGGAGAGGTGGGCACTTCCACAGGGCTGAGAGCTGGGAACAGCACTGGGAACTGAACTGGAAACAGCAATGGGAACTGAACTGGGAATAGCACTGGGAATAGAACTGGGAACTGAACTGGGAATAGCACTGGGAATAGAACTGGGAACTGAACGGGGAACAGCACTGGGAAATGAACTGGGAACAGCACCGGGAACTGAACTGGGAATAGCACTGGGAATAGAACTGGGAACTGAACGGGGAACAGCACTGGGAAATGAACTGGGAACAGCACCGGGAACTGAACTGGGAATAAAACTAAGAACAGTATTGGGAACTGAACTGGGAATAGAACTGGGAACTGAACTGGGAACTGAACTGGGAATAGAACTGGGAACAGCACTGGGAACTGAACTGGGAACAATATTGGGAACAGAACTTGGAACAGCACTGGGAACTGAACTGGGAATAAAACTGGGAATAGAACTGGGAACAGAACTGGGAACTGAACTGGGAATAGAACTGGGAACAGAACTGGGAACTGAACTGGGAATAGAACTGGGAACAGAACTGGGAACTGAACTGGGAATAGAACTGGGAACAGAACTGGGAACTGAACTGGGAATAGAACTGGGAACAGCACTGGGAACTGAACTGGGAACAATATTGGGAACAGAACTTGGAACAGCACTGGGAACTGAACTGGGAATAAAACTGGGAATAGAACTGGGAACAGAACTGGGAACTGAACTGGGAATAGAACTGGGAACAGCACTGGGAACTGAACTGGGAACAATATTGGGAACAGAACTTGGAACAGCACTGGGAACTGAACTGGGAATAAAACTGGGAATAGAACTGGGAACAGAACTGGGAATAGAACTGGGAACTGAACTGGGAATAGCACTGGGAATAGAACTGGGAACTGAACTGGGAATAGCACTGGGAATAGAGCTGGTAACTGAATTGGGAACAGCATTGGGAACTGAACTGGGAATAAAACTGGGAACTGAACTGGGAACAGCATTGGGAACTGAACTGGGAATAGAACTGGGAACAGCACTGGGAACACAACTGGGAACAGCACTGGGAACAGAACTGGGAACAGCACTGGGAACAGCACTGGGAACAGAACTGGGAACTGAACTGGGAACAGCACTGGGAACAGCACTGGGAACAGCACTGGGAACAGAACTGGGAACAGCACTGGGAACAGAACTGGGAACTGAACTGGGAACAGCACTGGGCTCCCTGGGATCACTGGGAGATGCTGTTGGAAGGACACAGCAGGATGTCAGGATGTCAGCTTGCTTTGTGGGATTCATGATGAGCCTGGCCTCTCCTAATATTTAATTTTAAATTCTCTCCTAAGCTGTGGGATGTGTTTGGGATGAAACCCAGCAGAGTTTGTGCTGCTTCAAGTGACAGCAGCTGGGACCCTTTGCCAGGGTGTGGGGTGATGTGAGAGCCCCTGGGTTTGTGCTGTGGCACCTTCATGTCTCCCCCAGAAAAGGTGCTCAGGTTTCTCAGGAAGGGCAGGAGAAGGTTCTGGTGTGGAATGGAGCAAACCAAAGGCAGGGAAGGGGCCAGGGGCACTTGAGAGCCCTTCTCACAAGGGTGCAGAGGAGAGCTGGGACGTGCCCATGCCCTGGAGCCCATCTGGGAACCTTTGTCAGGGCAAAAGCTGCTGGAAACGCTGTCAGGAGCAAGAGAGGGGCTGGATGTTTAATTAATGTACATAATTTATATAATGAAGTGATTGGCTTGACAAGGGAGCAGGGAGATTGCTCCCAGTGTCTCTGCTGGAGTCACTGGAGGGGAGGTGACAGTGCCATCACCCCCGGCTGGCAGCACACAGTCCCTGAGGGAAATTCCTGGCAGAACATCCCTGGGGACCTGTGGGGAAGCAGCTGCAGGGCCGGGAGGGAGTGAAGACATCACCAAGTGCACATCCAGGGACACATCTCCAGCTCTGTGTGTGTCTAATTGCTTCAGACGTGTTCCATCCTCTGCTCATCCACCATGGAAGCAGCTTCTGTTGGAGCTGTGACCCCTGGCTGGGGCTGGCATGAGGAGATGAAGAGATCCTGTGTTTCACAGGAGCAGAATGCAGTGCACAGCACGTGGGCTGGATGAGAAACTGCCCATACTGGGGGCAAACTGGGATAACTCTGCCCCAACCCCAGTCCCACTGGTGCTTTAGGTGTGAAGAACAAGGGTGAGAGGCAGCAAACTGGGATCCTGTTTTTAGTGGAGGCATTCCAATATAAATAACTTAGATAAAGGAAGTCTTAATAAAACTGAATTATTTTGGACCAGGGCTCATCAGCTCTTATCCAGAGCTTTCCAGATATCAGCAGCACCACCTCCTACCCTGCAAAATTCATTGCTGATAATAGTCCACGTCTGCAGCAGAATAAAGCACTTTATGAAAAATACATCCCACAGAAGTGGGACCTTTGTTATGCCTTGGTATTCCTGCTGTGATAAGCAGCAGGGACATTCCCCTGGGATTTCCCTGCATGCTGCAGTGATGACAGTTCTGTCTTTCTCTCTCTTGACCCCTCAGCTGCCCCCTCTCATATCCTGGATGTCCTGGGCTGCTGCTGGATCCCAGTGGGATCTGGGGGCACAGGACTGGGCAGCCTGCTCAGGAAAAGGCTCCATGCACAGAGGGAAAGGAGCAAAACATGGGAGAGGATCCAAGTAAGTTCTGGGGTGGCAAATTCACTGGTGCTGTGCTGACTGGACATTGTGGAGGGGCTTTTTGGAGACTTTTGTTTTCCCCTGTCCAGAGGCACCACCAGGATGCTGCTGCTGGGAGAGGGAACTTGGCTCTGCTGTGACTGTGAGCACCCCAAGGAGAGCCCAGATCCCTGTTCACTTTGCAGCTCAGCACACATCACACCTGGGGTGGTTTTTCCTTAGGAGTGTGGCTGGGAGCGGGGTTGGATGATTGGAACATGGAATGGGAGCTGGAGCAGCTGCTTTGGTGTGTTTGCACCCAGTTTGGTGCTTTGCTTTTGTGTGTTTGCACCCAATTCCCCAAATCCAGCCAGTCCCACCCTTCCAAACCCCATTTCCAGCCAGCAAGGGGGCAGGCAGTTTGCTCAGCTGAACATTCTCTTCGCAGATGTAATTCCTGCATAAATATCCACACATTGCCAAACCACCTTTTCCTTTTTTTCCCCCTCCCTTTCAGCCCCTCCAACATGTGATTTTTATTTCTCCAGCTGTAAAGCCGAGCGTGTGGATGTTAAATTGTTAAATAAGTCAAACACAATCATTCCGGGGCGTTTCGGGAGCGACACGAGCGCTTTTGTGGGGATTTTGCCCCTTGGGGGGATGTCATTTTGACAGGAATTTATTTCCCCTCTTTCACAGCCTGTCTGGATGCTTTGGTGGAAGCCTCACCCCAGCAGAGAGTTGATTTTGATGGGGAATTATTCAAACCTTTCAGAGCCATCCCTGTGGACCGGCTCGCTCCGATGATGGTGAGGAGCTGAGGGCCTGGTGTGAAATAAAAAGATTTTTTTTTTCTTTTGCAAGGCTTGGGCTGAGCTGGTTATCTCTTGGTAATGCTGTCAAATATTCTTTTCTGCAGTCCAAGCACATCGTCTACATCTGGCCAAAATATGGCATGGAAGCAAAAAAAAAGATGTTTTGAACAAAAAACATAGCAGATGGGGGAAAAGTCATTAAAACTCAATTTTCATGGAATTGTTTGGGCTTTTTTTAAATCCAAAATTGGAAAATATTTTGTTTGTTTGTGGACATACAGGAAACAGTCATTGCCTTTTTTCAGTGGGCAGAACCAAAATGCTCCTCAGCATTGATCAGAACAGAAAGTCCTTTCTCTTTTCTCTGTCCCACTCCTCAATTTTGAGTTTTACACCAGGCTGAGCTTTTCCTCTGGGAATTCCACACATTGCTGCCATTAAGTACACAAGGTTATTTGCAGTGTGGATTTTTGAGCCACCTGAGCAGGGGCTCACCCTGACCTGGGATTTTTTGGGATTTTGAGCTTTGTAAAATGCCCTGTGCAGGGGTAACTCAGAGCTGCTGGTTGTGCAGTCAGTAAGACTTTAATGTGCTTTTCCTGTTAGAAAATACCAAGAGTGCCAGCTAAGAACAAATCCCAGCTTCCTGTTCCCTTCCCACAAGTAAATACTTGTCAGGCACTTCCAGGAGCTCCATTAAACCAGTTTTACCTGTTTGATGACAAAATCTCTTTGTTCTGGACAGGAGCTCCAGGGAGGAGTTTTCCCTGACCCTCTGAGGCTGCCGTGCTCATACCTGAGCTGACAGCAGTTATTTCTCTGACCTCATCCTCACATTTGCATCAGTGGCCTTTGGGATGCAGTTTTGACATTTATTGATAACTCTGCCCTGCTGGCACCAGCAATTCCTGTTCCTTTTTTACTGTTTTTCCCTCTGTGGCTGCTGGGACCCTCATTCCCTGCTGCACAGGGCATTGTCAAGGACTCTCATCCATCTTGGTGACCTTTCTCAACATTGTGTGTTCAAAGCTGGGCCCTCAGAGCTGTGAGGGGGCCGTGGTGATGGGAGCCTCTATGACCACATGGATAATTCCCATTTTTTCCCTCCCCCTACAACCCCAGGCTGACCACAGTGCACGGCCCAGCTGCTCTTTGTCTCCAAACTCTGATTAGAGGGCTGGGAGAAGGAGCACATGGTGGTTCAAGCCACGTTTCCCTTTCTCTGTGAGATGATGTGTGGAGTTTATTTTTGGGATTTTCTCTCCTGTACCAAGGCTGGCTCTTCCCAGATTTGAGCGTCGCGTGTTGAAATCCCTCCCAGCCGCTGCTCGCTGCGTGTTCCACGCCTGCTCAATCTGTTCCTATTAATTTTTAAAGGCGTTTTTAGTGGCTGATAAACAGCTGGTGACACTTTGGGAGCCGCTGAGGAGCTGCTGTGACGCTGCACACCGAGCTGGGGCTATGGGGGTGCAAACACCCTCCCTGTGCTGCTTCCCTCCCTCCCTCCCTCCCTCCCTCCCCAGTGAGGATGGGGCTCTCCAGCTGCCACTTTGCTTTCCCTGCTGCTTCCAGCCATCCTGGCTCGCTGTCCTGAGCAGAGCTGAGCTCACACTGGAGGATCCAGCTGGGGAATCTGCCTGAGCATCCTTGACGAAGCTATTTACATTCCTTAAATCACTGACTGAAAACATCATGCCTGACTCCTTTTCTTGGAGACAGACAAGATCTAATCTATGATATTTTTTTCCTTTTTTTTTTTTTTTTTTAATAGCTGTATGGATTTGCTAGGCCTGCAGGGACTCTTAGATAATCTTGTCTCACCCTCTGTGCAGTAGTGACCATGGAAATCCATCCAGCTTCCCCTTCCACCCTGTCCTTTGTGAGCTGTGACACCCTGTCAGGGGAGCCAATGTTTTGGATGTTTTTTTCAGTGCAGTTCTTTTCTGGGTTCCTTTGCAGTGTGCAGGGAGCAGTGCACGTTTCAGTCACCCCTGGAGCAGTAAATGTGCTGTCTGCAGAGGCAGAGCAGTGACTAAATTTAACATCCTCAGTCAAATCAAAGCTCTTTGTGGGTATATTTATCCTCTGTTACAGGATGAGAGGAAAGGAGGTGGTTTCTGAGCATCTCTGGAAAATGCCTTGTGGGTTGCTGCTCCCTCTGCCCCAGGCTCCTGCCTTCCTGCAGGTGGAAATGCATTAATTGATGGCATAGGATTAATGAACAGAATAAATGTGGCAGTGTCAGAGGTCTCTGTCTGATGTGCCATTCTCTTTGGAAAGCCCAGAGCAGGAATTTACCTGCCCAGGGGTAGGAAACTGCTCCAGACAGCAGAGTTTTGTCTGGAAACCTCTTGATGCTTCCAGTTACTCATGGATTTGGGAAATTCAGGGCTTGCTATTTTGAGAACTGAATCAGAGAGGAAGCCAGGGTTGTTTGATTGATGGAAAACCCTTTTTTTTTTATTTCTGAAATAACATTTATTTCTGGAAGGTATTTCACCAGCAAAGCAGAATCTGTAATAAAATAAAACCCACTCCTTTCATCTCCTTCAGGGAGGGCAGGGAAGAGGAGGAGCAGCATCCCTGCTGCACAGGGATGTCAGAGCTGCACTGCACAGTCTTGAGAGGCTTCATTTGTGACAAACATGGAATAATTGCAAAGAGAAAAGCTCGTGGTAGAGCTGTCCCTTCCCAGGTTCTCTTCCTTTTGGAACAGTTCTTGGAAAACTGGGCAGGAGTTGTGCAGTGAGGAAGAACAAAACACACAAATCAGCAGCTCTGATGTTCAACACTGGCCCCTGATTGTGGCACTTCTTACAGAATAAGGATTTAAACGTTTATATGGGTTTTTTTTCCCCAAAAAAAATGATGCAAACTCACAGAAAGAGGTGATCTGACCTTGCCTCAGGAGCTGGGAATTTCTCCTCTCTGCTCTGAACTGCTCCTCCCCCCCCTCAGTCTTCTGAACATCCTGGTTTAGCTCCTGCTGGCTGCCTGTTTTTCTAGGAATTGGGAATTTAACCCAGTTGTTTTCCAGGAAGCCCAGAGGTGACACTTTTGAGGCTGACAGGAAGTGACTGAGGTGTCCAAGTGGGTAACACTGATGGAAAGGTCGGGCCAGCAGCACAACCTTGGCACATCCCTCTGCTTTAGGTGCTCAGGACAGGGAGGATGAGTGGATAGAAACAGTCTGGTGAAAATATGAGGAATTTCTCCTTACTACAGCTAAAGGTTCAACCAGAGCATTCTACAGCTTTGGATGGTTTTTTTCTGTGTCAAGAGCAGTGAATTCCTGGGATGGCTCTCAATAACCTGGATAAATTGGGCATTTGTTTCTGATGTAAAATCTTCTGGACAGGAGGAGGGAGCAGTGGGAATATTCCCCTGCCAGTCTCCATGAGTGGCAGCCTGCATCCCTCCTTCTTTCCTCAGAGAAACTCTGGAAGGGACAGTAATAGCAGCTAAATTGGCAATATTGGAGGGCTGAAGTTCATGTCAGTTATTTTCCAGACTTGCTGGGTGCTTGCAGACATTCCCAGAGTGGTGCAGGAGATGGGTAAATGATTCCCTGATTGATTACATGTCTGAATGTGGCTTTGTGGGATTTGGGAGCCTCTTCCAGCTCGGGAGGAAGGGCTGAGAGCTTAAATCACAATCTGAGCTAAAGTTTCCTGGGTTTAAAAGGGACAAGTTTGCTTCCTTGTGCCCCACACCTGAACTGTTGCAGGATGCTCGAGGTGATCTTATCAAAGGTTTTTACTCGTGAAACCAGGACCTTGTACTTGCAAACAATGCAGGGTGAAGCTGGAGCTCAGGCTCAGTTTGAAGAGCAGTTTTGAGGGTCCTGGAGCAGCCCCTGGTGATGTGATGGGTTTTGGTCATGTGTCCAAGTGTCCCCAAAGTCTGAAAAATGGATATTTGACAGGCAGGTTAGTGCTGATCTGGGGCAAGGAGGCAGCTCAGACCTGGCTGGCTTTGGGGAAATTTTGTTTGTAATGATAATAAACCCCACAAATTTACAAGGTGCTTCTCCTCCCCGGAGTCTGGGAGAGGTTTAGGGCTAAGGAAATGAACTTCATCCTGCTTTCCTGTGCTTCTCTTCCTGCTGCTCTTCTTCCTGAGTGTTTCTGCTCAATGTCCCTCTGTGTGTTGAGGTGCTTGGGAAGGGGGGTGCAGGCAGAGGAGAGCTCCAGCCCTGTCCTGGTTGTGTTCCCAGAGCTCATGGGCACATCGAGTTCTTTTGCACCTTCCTTCTGTTCTGAGCCTTTTCCCCTCCTTTTTTTAAAAAACTCAAAGCTGTGAAAGTGAAGATGTTTCATCCAGGTGGGTCTGTGCTTGTGCAGGAAGGTTGGAGCAGCCCCTCCATCTGTGGAGCCAAGTGGGATTCCTGCTACAAGCCCTGACTCCGTGTAGCTGCAGGGAAAGGAACTTCAGTGGGAAAGGTCTCCCATCCCTGCAAACACAGCAGTGCCAGGTTCTGAGCAAATCAAAGCAGCAAATCCCAGGCAAATTCTAAAAGCTGCCTTTTACAGTGCACTTGAAAAACTCCTGTTTGCTTCCTGCCTCTTCTGTGTACGTTGGAATTACAGGAATTTCTTTGAGCTTAAACGAGTTTTTTCTCCTGATTTGTAAAACACAGCTGGTCTCAAACGGCTTGTGATGGTTAAGCTGCTGCTGCAGGAGGGCTTTAGGAGGGACTTGGCTTCCCTGAGGCTCCCTGGGGCAGAGCTGATGCTTTGCAGGTAGGATGGGGGAGTTAAGTAGAGCTCTGAATCCAGGGCTCAAAGCCTGAGGAATCAATGGAAAAGCTTCCTCTGCCTTCAGGGCTTGGACACAGCAGCCTCTGAAGTGTTCAGCTGCAGGTGCCTCCCTGGAAGTGGGATATTTCCATTCAGTGGGATATTTCCATTCAGTAGGATATTTCCATTCAGTAGATGCTGACTCCAAAACCAAAGCCCTGGCTGTGGCAGGGAGGGACAAACCCATCCTTGGTCCATCTGCATCTGTCCCCTGCAGCTCCTTCTGGCCTGGGCATCTCCCATGAATGCTGCTGCTCTGGGACTGGAAAGGATTTAAATTTCTCTGGAGAAACCTGTGACCCTGCCAGGAATTGTGGACTGTGCAAAATGCAAAAAAAAAAAAAAGCTTTTAAACACTTTTCTTCATGTTGTTTTTATACATGGCTGCATTTTTTTTCCTTCAGCACCTGGAATAAAGATGAAGGAAATCAGGCAAGGAGAATTTTAAGCTCTCTCTCTCCCCAATAGGTAAATTACTCTTTGTGCAAGTGGATTGGTTTCATATGGATGCTTCCAATTTCTCCTGCACATGCAAAACCTCTTTTTCTTTTTTTGGTGTTCCATATGTTTTGCTGTGACCTCCCAGCTCCCTTTTGGAGCCAGACAGAAATGGGAGCCCAAAGGAATGTGAAAATCTGTAATATTTTCTGCTTACATCCCAGGCCTTGATCGAAAGGGATTAAATTAATACAGATTGAAGCCAGTTTCTTGGAAGCAGGTTTGGATATCCATGTTTTGCATCTGACTAGCTGTTTTTTCCATCTGTTTCGATAAATCCAATCAATACTGGGGGAGGGCAGGGTGTTTTTGCAGGAGAATCTCTCCTTGTGCAAGGAGCCCTTGGCTGGAATTCACTTGGAATACCTCAAGGTAGAGCTGATGAAGGGGCTGGGATGGGGTGAGCTGGCTGAGGTGGCAGCTTTAATCTTTTAATTTTTAAATTTTTAAAAATTTTTGAATTTAGAGTGTGGTCATGGAGTGACAAAACCACAGAATGGTTTGTAAGGGACATTAAAGCCCATCTTGTCCCATCCCCTGCCATGAGCAGGGACACCTTCCACTAGTCCAGGTTGCCCCAAGCCTCCTTCAACAATTCCAGCGATTTTGGGTGACCTGTGCCAGTGCAGTGCAGAATTTGTGAGCAGAGCCATGTCCTGTCTCACCTTCCTCCACCGGGAATTAATGTCAGCTGCTCCTTTTCCATGCTCTGCCTGGGCAGTTTTTTATTTGGGTGCAAATAATCCCTAAGGAATGGCTGGGGCATTTTCCCTGGAGGAGTTTGTTAGGGTGGCTCTTTTTGAGTGACAAATGAGGGTTTTTTTAAGTGCCTGACTTTGGGCACCCTGGGTTATGAGCTGGGGACAGAGAAGGACCTGGAGCCCTTTAGCATGAGGAGGGGATGAGGTTGTGGAGCAGCTGCCCCACAATTTGGGGAGTAAATTAAATCTGACTGAATTCAAATGTTCAGCAGGAGCAGCTGATTTCTGGACAAAGTTTAGCCTGTCCTGGTGTTGCCTAAGGCGTAAGGCAAATATTGGAGCTATTTTGGGGTTGTTTGTCCTTTTACATCAGTGCTGTGGGGTCAGGAGTTGTCTGCAGGACCCTTCCCCTGAACATTCCTGGCTGTTACATCCACGGAAAGCACAGATAGGATCATTACAACCACCCTGCTCAGCCTGGGGTGGGCTCTGAGCCTTTTCTAGGCTCTCCAAAGCCTGCAGAGATCCATCCAGAGCATCATGGCCAGGGTTTGGATCACCTGGAAGCACAGGGGCACAAGGAATTCTGCTCTGGGCAGCTGGAATGATCCAGGTGTTCACACCTGGGCATGAGGGGTCTTTGTGGCAGCTCAGGGCTTTGCTCTGCCTGTGTAAACCTATTGTCTTGGCTTAGTTTAGGTTTGCCAATTTTAATATACTTAATTTTTGTTGTGAGATAGGATTAGGAGCAAAACCAAAGCAGGTTTAAAACTTAAAAGGGTACGAAGAAAAACTTTATTAACAACACAGAGAAAATAAGAAATTTAAGATAAGATTTTCAGTGTCCCAAGAGGGAAAGAGGAGCAGATCTTTGGGGACTTTACTTTTTATGAACAGCAGCTGCTCGGGGAAATCTGTAAATCGTGAAACTTTTCATTTTCACAGCCTTCTCAGAGCTGTGTTTGTGGGCTGTTAAACTCATGGGGTATTACTTTTAAGGGTAAGCTGTTCAAAAGTTTCCCAGGCTGTCAATTACTAATTGGTCTTTTTAATTTACAAACGAAATTCTCATTAAAAAAAAACAACCTGAGTGTGTCTTCCTTCCAGATTGCCTTCAGTGCAAAAGCAGCACACCTATTTACCAGCATTTGAAGCTAATTAGTGGTTTTAGGGATTTTTTTTTTTGCTTTTTCCCCTGCCTTCCTGCCCCTCTTTCCGGGCCAAGTGCCCAGCACAGCTTGGTGGCTTTCAGCAGGGGCTCAGCAAGGTTGGAGCCATCAGCACCCACGTCCTGGCACGTGTTCCACACCTTCCCACGCTCCAATCCCTCCTCTGCTGCTGGGCATCCTGCCAGCTTCATTAGGGAACAGCTAATTGGGGGCAGAGGGAAGGGGCTGGACAGAGCAGAGGGGCTGGGCTGGGCTGGGGAATGAGAAGTTCTGGTGCTGATGGACTGTGCTCACCTGAGCCAAGCTCCTGCTGGAACCACTTTGTGGTTTTCCCCCCTCTAATTTGCAGGAAAAATCCCAGTTCCTCACCCTCATTACCCTCCTTTCCCGAAGGACAATCTCCTTTTGTAACCAGCACAAAGCCATGCAAACGAGCCCTCTCCAGTTACACGCTGGATATTTTTTTTTTTAATCTTGAGAGGCAATTTTGTAATATCTTTAATCTGGAGGGAAGCAGCCAGCCCTCAGCTCAGATTTGCAGTGTTCAGGCTTTTCTGGGAATCCTCCTTGTCTCTGGGAATCCACTGGGAGGGTGCTGAAATCCCAGCTGCAATAAAAGTGAAGCTCTTATTAGTTTCTTCTCCCTGCTGGCTCCCTCTGCCTAAATATATTTCATTGTTGCTCTGAGAAAAGGCAAAATTAATCTGATTTGTCTGCAAATCCCAGCCTGTGCTGGGGTGCTCTGGGGCTGTGTGAAAAGTGAGGGATCAATGTGCTGGCCAAAGCTGGGGAGGTGACACTCCTGGGCAGTGGTGGCACCTTGGAGTGACACAGGGATGTATTTCCAGAGGGAGAGAAATACAAGGACAGCTCTCCAAAAGGCCTTGGGAGTCACAGGGGTGGAAATGTGCAAGTGAAATTTAAAACCTCAAGATCAACATGTGCTGAACATTGCATCCTTCTCCTCCACCTGCAGAAACCTGGGGTTCTGTGCAGGAATTCTTCTGGACAGGAGAATTCCTCTGTTAAAATCAGTCTGGGCTGGATCTCCTGAGCTCTGTCCCATCGGGAGCTCTGACAAGACCAAGCTGCTTTCTCCTTTCTTTCATGGAAAGAAAGAATTTCAGGACAGCCCAAGTGACTTGAGCAGAGCCATGTCCTGCCTCACCTTCTTCCACCGGGAATTAATGCCAGCTGCTCCTTTTCCATGCTCTGCCTGGGCAGTTTTTTATTGGGGTGCACATAATCCTTAAGGAATGGCTGCCCCTCTGGCAGGGGCTTTTCCCTGGAGAAGTTTTAGGTTGGCTCTTTTTGAGTGACAAATGAGGGTTTTGCTGAAGTGCCTGACTTTGGGCATCCTGGGTTATGGGCTGGTTCTTTCATGATGAATCCCACACCTCTCTGATCCCTGGTTTCAGTTCCATGTGTTGCTGTCCAGCAGTGCTGGAATAGTTTTGTTTAATACTGATTTAATTCTGTTCTGTGTGGTGCAGAAATGTGAGATGGGCTGGGGTCACCTCAAACCCCAGCATGGTGGCACAGCCCAACACTGATTCCCAAATCAGCCTCCAGAGCTGCTGCCAAAGCTTGTCCCACAAATGGGTTTTGGATATCAAGGCTTTTGATTTTCCTTCCTTTCTTGCCTTTCTGTCTTTGGCAAGTTCTGGGCAAATTGATGGGGCCAAGCTGAGCAGGGAAAGTGGAAGATGTGGGAAGGGAGGAGGAGGAGGAAGAGGAGGACATGGCCACTCACTCCTGCACCTCTAGCTGAGTACTTGGGGTTCTTTCCTGTTCAGGAGCAGATCCTGGGGACACTCTTGTCACCCTCTCATCGTGCCACCCATTCTTACCCAGGAGCTTTGCCACAGCATCAGCTCTCCCTTGCTCAGTCCCACGCTGGGTGCATAAAGATGTAATTTCCTTTTCTCTCCTGTTTAATTCTCCTCTCTGGCAGAGGTGTCTGCAGAGGCAGCATCTCTCCAAAACCTCATGTGGGATGGGCTTGTCCTTGCCCCAGAGCAGGAGATGGCTGTCCCTGGGCATGTGGTGGCTCACAGGCAGCTGGGCTGGGCCCATCGTGGATCCCCAGCATTTACAGGACAGCAGTTGTTTTATGGCACCCAGAGTCTTCCCCAGGCCATGCCCTTGCCTTGGTTTTGTCTGCACATCCCCTGAGCTCAGGGTGTCTGTGCCAGGCTCTGAGCTTGCCCCAGACTCATGGCTGGAGCCCTAAATCATGGTTCAAACACTCTGAACACTTCCAGCACCCATGGGTGCTGCTGAGCTCTCCCCAGGGACTGAGCTCACCGCTATTCCAGGCCCATCAAATCAGTCTCTGTGCCCTGTCCAGCTTCAGGCTCTTTCCCAGCTCATCTCTCTTTGCTTTGGTGTTGGCTCACTTGAGAAACTGCTGGATTTCCCCCCCTGAGGCTTTTAAAGTCCCATCAAAGCCAGCTCCTCGCTCCAGTCACCACTATCACATAGAGATAATAAAAGTGCTCAAAGAGGCAGCAGCTCAGCAGCCGTGGCAGAGCAGAGAGCCCATTAAGGAGCAGAATAATTCTTTATTGCTGTTGTATTAGAGGAACTCGGCAGCATAAGGCAGGCACTGGAGTTTCAGGGCATTAATTTCTGTGTTTGGGAGCTGTGGGAGGCTCGGAGAGTGGGGCTGGTTTGTGGCTCTCAGTTCTGGGCTGCTTTGCCTCTTCTCTTCTTGCCTTTGGATCTTCTCTGTGTGCTGGGAAGGTGAAGGAGCTGCCCTGCCCTGGCCAGGGGTGTTTGCTGTGGGGTGGGGACAGAGCACAGACACCTCTGGACATGCAGACATCAGGGTTTAGGAACCCCAAAAATGTGTGACAGTGTTCCCTTCCTTCCTCAGCTCTTCTGTGATGGGAAAAGACAAATTGGTGCCTTAAATATGGGAGATGGGGTGTGTGCATCTGGGTAACTTACGATGGTGTGACAGAGTGCAGAGATTTTCTAGCAGCACCCATAAATCCACACGAATTGTCCTTTTGTCCTCCTTGGAAGGGAGCAGTGCTGGTTTTGCAGTGACTGCTCACTCTTGAAAGGCTTCATGATTTCAGACATGATGCCAGCCCCAGAGAGCCCAAAATAAACCTATTAAAATCCTACACGACTCCTGTTCCCACTGGAAATCAGCAGTGATTTAATATCTGTGTCCCCAGCACCTAATGTGGCCAAATCAAGGGTTTAATGTAAAATAGTGATAGTTTAATAATGTTGTTTTTAAAAGCTCATTCAAACACATGGTGTGGCTTAAAGCTGTGGGGCTGGGGAAGAGGAGGAGCTGCCAGAGCTCTGGGACCAGCAATAAAGCAAATGCCAGTGGCAGTGAAGGATCCCTGGTATTTGTTGGAGGAGGGAAGAGGTTTTCCCATGCCCAGACTTGCCCATCTGTTGCATGGCCTTGCAGTGAAACACAGAAGCCCTGGACACACCATCACAGGAAAACTGCCCTGGCTTTGATTTGAAATCCTTAACAAATATCTATCAGCCCAAATCCACTCAGAGTGGGAATGGGAGGAGAAGCTGTGGCATCCCTGGGCAGGTGAAGGAAATCATCCAGCAGGCTCTGGAAAGGCTCAGACCAGTTATTATTGCCCAGCCTCATCCTCAGCAGGCAGCTGGGTGCATGTGGTCCAGCTCGAGAGGATGGGTGTAGGAAAATCCATCTGGATTTTGGGTCCTTCCATGGGGCTGTGCCCACCCTTGGCACATCCCAGGGAAACATCACACCGTGGCTGATTCCTCCTGCCCAAACAGGCTTTTCTCAGCTTGTATCAGGGGTTGGTGATTTAAGGAATTCCTCAGTAAATCCCTGGGATGCTGAAGCAGCAGTGTCCAGGGAAAAGGGCTGCCCTGGGCTCTTGCAGGTTTATGCCCCAGGCAGGAGCACAAATGGCTGATCCAGAGCAAGCAGGTGTGGTTTGTGCTCCCTCACACTCTGGGCTGGTTTGCCAGCCAAGATCCAAACCATGGATAACCACAGACAGAGATGGGAGGCTGGAAGCTGCTGCTGAGACCTGGCTCTGCAGAGAGCAGGAGCTGCCCAGCCCAGGGGGGATGCAGGTGCCTGGAAGGTGCTGGAAGTGCAAACAGGAGCTGAGCAGGGGGAGAAAACACAGGATTCTGCAGCCCCTGGGGCAGGAGGCAGCTGGACCAAATCCTCCTTGCTCTGAGGAGTGCTTTTGCTGTCCCTGGGACTGTTCCCATCATTGTGGGATGCCATTATCCAGCTCAGAAATGGGATCTCTGCCTTCCTCCCAAGCCAAGTGTTCCCCAGCCCAGCTGGTTTGTTTTTTCAAACCTGAGAGAGTTTATTTGAAAGTTTTTTTTTTTCTGGTTGCTCAGAGATACCATCAGTTTGTCTCTGATTTTGGGGTCAGGTTTGTGCCTGAGGCTGGGGACGTTTGGCCTGAGGATTTGTTTTGTCCTTTATGAGTTTAGGGGCAAAGCAGAAAATGACTCCCTGTAATTCCAGGCTGTGAAAGCTCCTCTCCTGGCAGGGGTGGCACAGAGAGGTCTCTGCCCAGTGTTGGGCAGAGCTCCTGATTTGCTTAGAAGCAAAATCTGTTTTTTCTGGAAATGCTCAGTGCTGGCTGTGAGCCCTCAGCTCGTTCCCACTCCCAGGGTCACTCCTGGAGTGCCCAGAGCTGGAAAGTTCCTCCTCTGCAAAGTGTTCTCCAGCCCAGCTGGCTCAGTTTGTTTTTTCAAAAAAATAAAAGTTTGTTTGGAGTTTTCTAGATGCTCAGAGATACCATCAGCCATAAACAATGCTGTAGGAAGTAGAAGAGCAGTGAACATGATAATTTATTTTCTATTAGGCTTTGGTTTATTTTAAAATCCATAATTCCTAAAAGAAAGTGTTGGAAGTAATGAAGAAAAGTGGTGAATTTTTATTGAAGTGGTGTGGTGTATTCTTTTCAAAAATCCCATTTCTTTACTCACTTTGTTTTTTTTCCAAAGTGATCAGTGAGTGTGAGGAACCCATTTTGAACTTTGATTATTTTATTTTATTTTATTTTAATTTTCTTTCTTTTTCCCATGAAGTGCAGAACTTGATTCCTTTTTAAATCCCATGCAGGGCCCTCGTGCCTCACTTTGTGGTGCTGTTGTTTTGCAGCAATGATCTCTCTGGTCAGTAAATGATCAGCTGGGTGGATGGATTTAACTCATGCCCATAAATACAAGAATTATTGTATTCACACACTGGAATTTCAGGAATGTGAAGGGCATCCCTCACTTGTCATGGCAAAACCACCAGAAATTTCCCCATTAACCCTTTGCAGGTCACTGGTAGAGAAAAGTGCCTGTGCATCACCTACATTTGGTACCTTTATGCTCCTATTTATATTCCTGCCATCTTATTGTCAGTGGGATGTTATATATAGCTTTTATGGTAATTTTGTGTGCTGAATGCAGTTTCCAGGGAGGAAACTACAACGAGAAATGGGTGAAGAAGTAATAATAATAGCAATAATCTGCATAAGCCCCCATTGTTAAAACCCACAGCCCTACATCTCCTGGAAGAAAAATGCACTGATAAGGGAAGAATTTTCCAAACAACATCTTCAAATGACTTGGAGGGTGACTTTTGGCAAGGGTTGGAGTGGCAGAACGAGGGGGAATGGCTTTAAATTGACAGAGATTTGTGTTAGATAGATTTTGGGGAGGAATTCTTGGCTGTGAGGGTGATGAGGCTCTGGCACAGGGTGCCCAGAGAAGCTGTGGCTGAAGTGTTCAGGGGCAGGTTGGAATATCTGGTTCTGATGTTTTGGTCTGTCCTGGTATTCCAGAAGCAGGGAAAAGGCTCAGCTGGGATCAGGGACCCTGGTGCTGCCCTGTGGGTGTGGAACAGGTCCTGACCAAACACCAGAGCCAGAAGCCAGTCTGGTTTGCCTGCAAATAATAATCTGTTTTACAAGAGAAAATGAGACACAGCTTAGCAAACACTTAAGGGCTGACTTACTTTTAAGAGTGTTGTTTAATCATGTTGAAATCGAGAGGATTACTTCTCCTTAAATGCATGCTTAAGCACTTCCCTGGCTGGGGGCTGGCATGTGTGAGGAGCTGGCCTTGCACTTGTTTTGTCTTGCTCTTAGCAGGAGTTGCTGTTTGGAAAAATATTCCCTGATATTGGGACAGTCACTGTTCAGCCTTGTGGAGATGCTTCAAGGAGGTTTTTGTGCCTGATCCCTCACCCTGGGTGGCTTGGCTTTATCACCTGAGTGTGGGTTTGGGATCTTTGCTGGGCTGGGCTGTGCTGGCTCCTCATTTTTTCACCTGAGTGTGAATTTGGGATCTTTGCTGAGCTGTGCTGGCTCCTCACTTGTTTTTTTTTTTTACCTGAATGTGGATTTGGGATCCTCACTGAGCTGGGCTGTGCTGGCTCCTCACTTTTTTACCTGAGCATGGATTTTGGATCCTCACTGTGCTGTGCTGGCCCCTCACTTTCTCCCCTGAGTGTGGATTTGAGATCTTTGCTGGGCTGTGCTGGCTCCTCACTTTTTTACCTGAATGTGGATTTTGGATTCTCACTGAGCTGTGCTGGCTCCTCACTTTCTCCCCTGAGTGTGAATTTGGGATCTTTGCTGACCTGGGCTGTGCTGGATCCCCATTTTCTCCCCTGAGTGTGAATTTGGGATCTTTGCTGGGCTCTGCTGGAACCAGTGGCTTTGATGTGCCAGGATGTGCAGAGCTTGGGGCTGTTCAAAGAACAAAGGCAATTTGTTGGTGAGGAGAACAGGGAGCTTTTCTCTTAAATTTCCCTGGAAGTCAAACCCTGTGGTGGAGCTGTCTGATTCATAAACTGGATTTTTACTTCAGAAGGCTAAAAATAGAGCAAGGAAAAGACTCATTCAGTCAGTCTAGGATTTCCCTGGCACTATTTTAAGCCCCCTGGAGCAGGGCTGGGGGTGCCAGTGGAGTCTCCAGTCTCTGTGCCCTGTCTGGGGTTGATGTTCCAGGTACCACTCGTGGTGTTCTGTGCCATGATGAGCCCTGGAGCCTTTCAGGGATGTTCTGTTCCTGTTTTCCATGTGGAAATCACCTGCTGAACACCAAACTGTGGCAGGTTTTTGCTTTGGCTCCACGTGTGAGAGGCACCAGCTCCACAGGCCGGGCTGGAGTTCATGGCAAATGAAAAATGGGAGGGATGAAGGTTGCAGAAGTGTGGAGGAAATGGATGGTCTGAGATGAGGCTCTCAGGGATGTCCTGGGATAAAAATGGGAGACAGAGAGGCTCTGAGCTCATCCCAGCAGAAAATCCAGGGATGTGGTCCCTGGGTGGGTGTGTGGAGGTGGCTCAGGGGAGCATCCCAAAGTAAAATTCCTAAATAAAGGAACCTGAGGGGTCCCTGTGGCTGGGCTGGATGAAGGGCAGCAGCAGCAGCAGCCCCCAGGGGGTTGGGTTTGCCCACTCAAGAAGCTCTTTATCCATATCCCATCCCAGTAGGTTGAAAACCAGTCCAAAAATAACAGGCTTGTTTTTATCACCCCAGCTCTGAAATGGTGAATGTGAACAAGAATAAAACACAGTTTAAATCTACAAGGGACTCAAACCCATTCTTTGTTCCTCATCATTGAAAATTCCCCACAGCAATTAAAACTTCTATCAAAAATGGGAGTTTTTCTGAAAATCCTGGTGATTTTATTGCTTCTGATTGCAATGCTGATGAGAATATTTTGGTGTTGACTCATTGCTGGCTCTTTTCTGGCAGAAAAGGGCAATGATCTGCACTCACCTCTGACAAACTGATGATACATCTTTATTGAATTGCAAGAAGTCAGAGCTGCTCAGTCTTGGCAAGTTTGCCTCAATAAGATCATTTTGTGTGAGGAGAGACAGGAAAGGAGTTGTAATCCTTTTGTAATAAAACACAAAGTAAGAGGGTTTTCTCTGTGCTTCTTAGTGTTGCATAAAACCTGTCAGGGCAGGTCTGGGCTCATTAAATGTGTGGGGATGGAGTTTCCTTGGATGAAGCTGGTCAATAATGCCTTTATAGCTGGGGGTTCAATGTCTTTTGTGCTCAGTGGTGGAACCAAAAGCAGGGTTTGCAGTGGCAGTGTCCTCCCAGCCCTGATGGTGACGCTGTGACAATGAGGGGGGGCTGAAGCACATCCATTCCAGGGGGGGTTCATCTCCAAGCACCAGGCTGGGGGTCCCACCAAACCTTCCTGTGTCCTCAGTAAGCACAGCAGCATCTTTTTCTCTCATTTCCAGGTGATCTCTGCAGTATCCAGGCTCTCCTTCCACAGTATTGCTCAAACCAAAGGAATTAGGTAAGATCCTTTCAATGTGATGCTTTGGATAACGTCTCTCCCTCTCCATATTCCTTGTATTTAATCACATCAGACTCTTCAGAAGCTGCACATAATGGGGTTAGACAGACACCAAGGGTGCCTTTGGGATGTAGGTAGGATCCTTGCAGCTGCTTGGGAATAGTTTCAGATGAAATAAGGGAAAATAAGGAATTGTGTGCACTGCTCCTGCTGGGGAGGGCAGCAGGGGGAGTTTTGGTGTCTCTAGCTGGAGGTTTTGCTCAGCTTCACAAGGGATCCCAGGGAAGCCAGAAGTAAGAGCCAAAAATGAGGGATGGGGGCTCTAGGTGGATCTTTAAAATGCTGTTTATTGTATCCAAATGATCCAGCAATGTATTTATTATTTAAAATGCTGTTTATTGTCTCCAAATGATCCAGCAATTCACGGGTCGTGGGTGACAGAGCCCAGCCCACAGCCTGTCACCTTCAGCTGTGGATTTATCTGAAACCAGCTCTGGTTCTGGTTTCAATGCATTCTGTACTTTTCATTACAGAGCATCTTAAAACATGACAACCAATCAATATTTTTACTATTACCCATAGCCTATCATAACTACTAACATTACCATATTCATGTCACTATTCTCCAATCACAAATAGTTAGTGTGTTACAGTTTAATCTAAAAGTTGTTTTTCAGTTTTCTGGCAATGGAAAATTTTGAGATCTTTACTTGCAGCATTGGCTTTCTTGTTTGCCTGTGAAAATCTTTTTGCTTGGTAAAAACATCTTTTGTTTGAGGTGAATTTATCCTTTGCTCTAAGTCATAAAAGCCCCTTCCAACTCACTTGCTCTTTGCCTTCTAGTTACCCAGTAAGAAGAGCTCAGCAATTCTTTTATATCAAAACTTGCTATCATTTCTATTCCTTCTCCAGATTCCACATTCAAAGATCTTTCTGTTACACACACACATCTGTGAGACCTTCCTGTCAGATCCTTATCCTTCCCAACAGCCAGCAGTGCCCAGGAGCTGTGGCATCACCCCAGTGTCCCCAGTGTCCCCTGCCCCTGTGCAGGAGTGCCCTGGCACCCAAGGTGTGCTGCCTGCTCCTGCTCTGCTGGCTCAGGGAGCAGTGCAGAAGGAATTAAAAGCAGCAGACAGCTCCTATTAAGCAGAGCTGTTATCCTGCTCTTTGTTCAGCTCCCTGCAAAATTGCTTTGCAATTGCTTTCCTTGTTAGAGTGCATTTGTATTATTAATCTGGGAACATCTCATTAGGGCCACGGCTATAACAGGGATGAGTTTGCAGCCTAAATTACCTTTCCTTGGATTTTTTTTGGGGGGGAGTGTGTGTGTTTTCACCCCCAACTACAGAACACATTTGATTTTCTCCACAGCATGTGTCCTGCTGCTGTTTTGGGTGGGGGTCTGTGATGCATCCCAAGCCAGGATGAAGGGATCCAGGCTGGATGGGGGTCCCTGCACCACTCCCAGCCCTGCCACCCATCCCCAGCACCCCCTGCCACGATTCCCACTGTTGGAACATATTTTCCCTGCCTTGTCTGCACTGAGATTGCTGGAGGGGAACAGCTTTTCACGTGTAAAACCAGCTCAGAGCCTTCCCATCTGTTAAACACGGATCTGACAGATCCCAGCAGGGTTGGGGGAGATGCAGGGGGTGAAGGTTTGAGGAAGAAAGATGTGCTGTGAGTTAAGGATTGTTTGTTATGATGATAGCCCTGAGTCCTGGAGGAGCCTGCAGTGAGTTTTGTTTTAAGGGAGAAGAACATGCAAGGAGTTTGGGGGCTGGGAGCAGGGGGGGATTCACTGCAGTGCCTCAGCAAGGGCTGGGTTTAAGTCTTGGGCCATCACTGGGAGGGTTCCAGGCTGTCACCCCTGGCAAAGCCCTTCTCCTGGAGCTCAGAGGATGAAGGAGCTGCCACCCCCTGGGAAAGCTTTGGCTGAGCCCCTGTTGGTTGTGTGGAGGGCTGGGCATAGCTGGGATCCAGAGACAAGGGAGGCTTTGCTATTCTTGTGGGTATGTGGCTTTTTCTCATTCATTTTCCAACTGGCATTTACAGTTCCCACTCAAATCCTTTATCTTGGAAGCCTTTGCCACCATAATTACACAGGAATAGCAGAGAGCTTAGCGAGCCTTTGCTTCTAACCCTGTTTTCCTGTGTATTAACCCTGTTTCTCCTCCAGCTCTGCAGGAAGAGAAAATGCTGTCACTCCTTTAGCTGGAAAATAGAACAGACTAGAAATGAATTCTGTAATTCCAGGGAAATTTCCTCCTGGGAGTGTTCCCTCGCTGTCCCCTGCAGCCACAGAGCCCTGGCTTTGTCCATGCTGCATCTTCTTTCCTTTAAATTAGGTGATTTCTTGCTGCACCATCACAAACCCCTCAATGACAGAAGCTAATCTCAGATGAATTTATCTGAATTAACCTAATCTTGTGGGAACCAGCAGCAGCTCTGGCTCCCTGAAGGGATTGCTCACATCAGCCACCAGTGCCCCCCAGCTCATTGGGGTCCATCCTCTTCCCTTTCCCAGTGAAGATGCTTCACTGCAAGTGGGAAAAATCTTGTTGGCTTAGGCACAGTGCTTAAAACCATGGTAAATAGAGTGAAATTCACATGCTGGGTGGATGGTATGGTGTTCAGCCCCACAGCATGAATGTGGCTCTGCTCCAATCCCTATTTTAGGGTCTGAGGATCGGGATCACGCAAATTAAGAGTGAAATAAATCCCAAAGCCTGTTACTTGTCCTTAAATAAGTTTCATGGTGTGGAGAAAAATAAAAATCAATCTTGTGTGCTGTTCAGCGAAAAAAAAATTAAAAAAAAAAAATCACTCTTTCTGTCTTAATAATTTCTGGCTGCAGGAGCCTTGGCAGAGGAGCCCCGTTTCCCAGAGTGCTGCAGATAGCTATCAGGATAGCTCTGTGGAGATGACAGAGTGTTTCTTCCAAGAAACAAGCAGCAAAAACAGGGCAAAAACTCCATCCTGAATGCAGTGTTTTATTTGCAATGTGCCTAATGTGCAGCAGCTGTAGCTACAGCCCTGCTGTGACCATCTCTGCCTGCCTTGTCCCCATCCCAGGGCTGCTCCCACAAATCCTGCAGGAGTCAGGCTCTGTGCTAATGGGATGGGAACTTTTTGCTGGGATTTTGATCCCTCTGTTGTCCCAAAGGGTTACACGTGGGGACAAAGAGCAGATCCTCATTGCTCAGGAGAGGTTTATTGAATTGTTATTGGTTCTCATCCTTCCCTCCATCTTTTTTGGAGGGTTCTCAGCAATTCCAGGGAGAAGTTCCACTGTGCTCCATCCCTGGCTGTCCCTGAACAAGGAGCCTTTATTATCCAGCCAGGATTTTCCACTGCAGCCCTAATTCCATTACCCCATTCCCAGGCTGACTGGCACTTCTGTAGCAGCCTGGTCTTTGCTCAGGAATGTCCTGCAAAGCTTCTCCTGTGCTTTGAAGCAAGAATTTTCATTCCCTTCCCGAGTTTTCATTCCAAGTTTTCTTGAGCAAACTCAGCTCTCTGGAGGGCAACAAGACTTCTTATTGCAGGTCCCAATAAACCAGGATTATAATTATTTTCTTAAAGCTTTTTTTTTTTTCTGTTTTCCCTGAAGATTTTCCTGCCACAGCCAGGACTGTTCCCTGCTGCCTGTGGCATCCTCTGGGCTCCACCACCCTCCTCGTGCTCTGGGGGCTGAAAGTGAGTTCTGAGCAGAGGAGGGGACATGTGTTTATTCATCTCCCTGAGATCTGTGTTTTTCCTGGAAGCAGAGTTCTGCAAGCAAAGCAGGAGGTTCAGGAATATTGGCTCGTGCTGCCTGCATGCATTTTTAATGTGTGCACAGCAAAGCCCAGCTGAGAAGGTGGAAGGGGTTTTGCATGCTCAGAGGCCTTTATGGAGGCCCTAAATCTGAGTAAATCCTTTCTATATGAACTGAACCTCTCAGTGGCTCTCCTCAGAGGGCACCAGAGTTAATAAAGGAGAGTTTAAAACACTTGCAGATGGGCAGGAGGATGAATCCTGGTTGTCAGAGGTTTTCTCTCACAGGAGCAGTGGCAATGCTTTGGCTGGGCCATGGAGGGAAGGACACAGGGATGAGTTTTGTCCCTTTTGGGGCCAAGGCAGGACCCTTTTGGGTCAGTTGGAAGAAAAAGTGACCAGTGCAGATACTGTCAGGGCTGGGGTGCCCATACCCTGTGGAATGGCCGTCTTGGCTCTGTTTCTTTGCAATAGATCACCCAGAGATGTGGATGCTGCACCCCTGGCTGGGGCTCTGAGCAACCTGCTTTAGTGGAACTTGGATTAGGAAGATTGGAATTGAGGTGATCCTTATAGTCCCTTCCAAACCATTCCAGGGTTGTGTGATTTTTTTTTTCCCATCCCCACAGTGCAGACAGAGAGGGGAGAGGAGAAAATCTCAGGACTGGGATTAGCCCAGCTCAGAGCCACCTCCAGGCAGGTTCAGGGCAGCCAGAGGAGTGCCAGCATCCTGCCTGCAGTGAGGATTGATGCACAGGACATCCCTCAGGGCTCATCCCTGCTCCCTTTGCCCAGTTAAAGCATGGAAAGGGCTCAGAATGAGGATTGCAGCACTGCCAGCCCTGGAGTTTTTGCCAGTAATATCAGGATGTGTGTGGGGAAAGGGAGGAGGGATGGGAAGGGAGAGGCGGAGCAGCATTCCTGGCAGGAGGTGCCCACAGGAGAGGGGCAGGGGGCACAGGGAGCTGCAAAACTTGAGTGTCTGTGATCCCAGCATGTGCCACTGGGTGATCAGGAAATTCCTCGGTGATTCAGCCTCCAGTTCAGAATGAAACGTGGAGTTCTGGCCGGGTTTCATGACTTTAATCCACTTCCTCACCACGCTGTGGTGTGGGGTGACCCTGTAAAAAAGGCTTTGTGATGCCACCAGCAAACCCCACTCCTTGCAGGAGATGTGGTGGCACAAGCTGGAGCTGACCAGGATGTTCCTGAAGGAGAAGGGAGACAGGGGAAGATCTTTTATGGCCTTTGCAAGGATTCTCCAGCGTGCTGGAAGCTTCCTGCAGATCAGATTTGGTCTCTGCTCTCCCCTCCCCTGGGGATGGGAGGCAGATCCAGCTGGGTGTGGAAATGGCAAGCAATTAAAGGTGCTAACAATTAAATCCTCAAGTGTTTTCTGGTGAGGAGGTTGTTAGGGCAGCTCTTCTGCTGAAGGTTGGTTTTACAAGGACTGTTTTATTCCCTGCCGAGGGCTCTCTGCAATTGCACTCTGCCCATTATTCTTTTACTGCCGTTGTGTTTTCCTTGTACACACTTTAAGTGTTGCTATAAAATGGATGGAGAAGGCTGTGGGAGGATCCGTGTCTGGAAATAGGTTCAGCTGCTCTGCAGAGCTCTCCTGGAACTGGGACCAGTCTTGGAACTGGTGACCAGCACAAACCTCACAAGCAGGAGGTTGGGTGGAGATTTTCTTGTGACACCACCAAACCTTCAGGAGTCACCATAAAACTGCTCCATTTGTTGATAAGCAGAATCCTTGGCTGAAAAGCAGCTCTTTTCCCACTTTAAAAAAACATTCTTAACACATTTATTTTGACAGGTTTGTATCACAGAGAGGCTGAAGAATATCCCTGATGTGTTTTCCTGAAGGCTGGGGGGATGCTGAGGTCACCCTGTGAGCATCTGCTCCCAAAGCCATGGCAGCTTCCCTGTCCCTCCCCAGGAGCAGCTTTGCATGGTGAGCACTCAGCTCTGGTGAGCTCAGCTCTGCTACCTGGGCTCAGCTGGGGCTGTGGGCTCACCTGCTGTGCCACTGCTTGGTGGATCTCAGAAATCTGGAGTTTTGGAGCTTTCTGTGATTCCAGGCACAGCCCCCTGGCAAACACTGCTCTGGAGCTGGAACCTTGGAGAAGGCTTGGAAATGTGAATAATGAGTTAGAAATCCCCAATGTGCAGTGGGTGAGATGTGTGTGTGTGCACTGGGTGATGGGATTTAAATCTGAGGTTTTACAGTATAGTGGTGGAGATGGGACAAGATGGAGAATTTTGGGTGGTGTCTTTTCTTGTTCATCTTCCTTTTCTTCACAGAACTCAGGTAGTGACCTTTGGATTGGTCAGTTGAAAGTCACTCTAAGGGCCATGGGAATCTATTATTGGGTCAGGAGTATAAATAATACAGGTGTTAAACTTTTATTGGTGTGTTTAGCTTTAAAAGGCCTTGAAGCAGTCTCAGCTTAGAGCCATTTTCCTACTTCTAACTAAAGCAGCCAGAGGTACTGTTGTACTTTCTGTAATTTTTGATGATACAATAAACATCCAAGTCCAAACACGAGAAACCATCTCGATCACCTTTCTAATAATCCTGGCTCTGAACAGAAACAAATGAGACTGATGACAAACCACTAATTAGTGGTGCAAGCCCAGCCCACTCCTACAACTGCTCATCACCTTTGCCCCCCTGGTGCTTCCCTCAGGCTCCTCCTGTGCTCCACTGCCTGCCCTGTGGGACCTCCCCAAAATGCTGCTCTTGCCACAGGGATGCTCCAAGGATGGAGAAGGACTCCAGGCTCAGCTGGTCCAAAATTTGGGAGGTTCCCAGCCCTAGGGGTCAGGGGAGAGGGACACTTGAGTGCTGTGGGACAGCCCAGGTCACTCACACCTCACTGGGGAAAGGATTCCTGGTGGCCCTTGGGATGGGCTGTGGGGAGCTGCACAGTTGGGCCCCTCTTCGCTGGGATGTGCTGGTGCTGCTTTCCCTGCCATCAGGCAGAAAGGTCCATTTTGGTAATTATTTGTATTTATTGGCATGTGTTTCATAGCTCAGGTACAGCAGAAAAACAGAGTGCTGAAAGATCTCCTCGTGCTGCTTTGCTGCAAGTTAAAAATGGGGATTTCAGGATTTGTGTTTTCACCAGTGAAAATTTCATTTGTGTTTTCCCAACGTGAGCCAGTGGATGTTGTTGGATGAGACCCATCCCAGGTCTTTACTGGGACAGTCATTCCCTAGTGGTTGGTTGTGCTGTTACCCCACAGGGTCTGGATCTTTTTTTTTTTCCTTTCTTTTCAAGAAAGACATTTCTGGATTCCCCTTTTGATTTTCTCCATCTGTTCTCATCAATGTGGAGCTGAAGTGAGGAGAAAATCATCCCTGTTGCTTGAGCGAGGCATTGGGTTTTTAAAAACTCGATAATGTGTTGAAACATAAAATTATACGAGCTGTTATTTTCTTGTCTTCTCATCTCCAGAAATGCTCAGTTCAGATTGGAGCTGAGGATAAAGCAGGGCCTGCAGCTCACCCTTGGGCTGCTGAGTGCTCTCCTGCAAAATCATCATCATCATCATCTTTGTGTTGCCTGGTGATGGAACTCGCTCTTTCCCTGCTGAATTTCCATCAGAATTAATCTTGTGAGAATTTCTGCAAGTTCCAGGCCACAAATAAAAGCAAACTGTAATTTTTCAGAGGACGTGTCTGAAATTTGGCGCCGTGTGAGGTTCTTCTTTCCAGAGATGAGTAATGTAACAGAAAAGTGTGATTTTCATTAAATTCAGCAGCTTTTGGTATGCTCTGATGTGTCTTGTTCTGCAAAGGGAGAATTGATTCTATTCTGCTTTATATAAATGGATTTTGGGGACATTAATAATGTGGTTTTATCTCGCAGCACTTGACCAAGATCATTGCTGTGGTTTCACAGATGGGAGCCAAATTTTGGAGGTGCCTGGATCAAGGGCAGGGCTGGAGGGGCAGCTCCAGGTCACCCCTGTGCTGGTCCCTGCTCAGCTCACATCCACCTCTTAAATTAATGCTGCTTTAATCTGTCTCACTCCACAGAGCCAATGAGGGAAGCATTTTCAGTGGTGTGTAAAAGCCTTGGAAATTTTCATGATTTTCTTTGGGGTGGGTCCAGGGTTCCAGAGCTGATGGCTGCACAGTCACAGGAATTGGGGTGATCCCCAGTGACTCGTCCTCCTGGAGAAAAAGAGGAGGAAAAAAGAAAAGGGGAAGGCTGGAGCTACCAAAATGATGTGCTGGGAAGAGCCAAATGTGAAATTTTGGGATTGAAGCAGCATTAAACCTCAGCAGTGGGACAGAAGGACTTTCCTGGAAGAAAGTGGGGCTGAGAACCCGTCTCTCAAACTCCCATGGCACACAGCCTGAAGCCTAAAATGTTGATGAAATCAGTGTGCTGTGGGTTTTCTGTGCATTGCCTCCTTCAACCCAGGGATGTCAGAGGCTCTGGACAGGGAGCTGGGAGCCCTGCAGGTGTCATTTCAGCCTGTAGATCCCACACCATGGAAATATTTTTCTGCCAGGAGGATTCAGCACAGCTCTGTCCATCCCAGCAGAGCTGCAGAAGCTCCTGTGCACCAGCTGGAGGCTCTGGTCCTGCCCATTGCTGGAGAAATCCCTCGCAGAAGGGACAGCAGATGGGAGCAGCTCAGGTTTCCCGGGTGTCACACACTCCACCTGCTCTTTAAAACACTCAAGTGTTATCCCTGGACTTAGGAAAACAGGGGGAGATTGTCCTGCTGGTGCTGGGAGGGTGGAATCCCTCTCCAGAAAGGGATAAATCAGCTCCTTCAGACTCCTGAGGGTGTTTGCACAAGGCAGGAAAACTTTGCAGATCTGCCTGACAAATCATCTCCGCTGGGAGCAGCTCCTTGGGATGGAGTGCCCTGAGTGGGACATTTCCTCTTTCTCTGCTTCCCACCAGGCTTGCTGTTCCCAAGGGGTGTTTGACCCTAAGAAATCAGAGTAGAGCCTGGAAAAATGAGAAATAAACCATGCTGGGTCCTCCTTGCTCTGTCCCACATGGATTTGAGGCTGATGCTGCTGTACACAGTGATCAGACTGCAGCTGCCTCATCCCTGACCCTCTGCTCTCTGCAGAGGTGAAGAGCTGCCTTCAGCTGCTAGGACAAGGCAGCCCAGATGCTGAAATATGCTCATAAATAAATAAAGCTCCCTGTTTATTGCTGTTAGAATTGCAGCCTACCTGGCTCTTCCTGTTAAATAATTCAGGGCAAGGAGCAGCCAGACAGTGCTGAGAGGTTCCCTGTGCAGGGATGGATGCTGAGATGTGGTGTGGGAGGGATCATGGGGCAACCTGAGAGCAAGGGAGGGTTTTTTTAGCATGAGGTGCTTCATGAAATATGAATTGATTGTCCCTGTGGGGGATGTGCTGTGGCTGTGGTGGCTCTGCCCGTGTTCCATTTGCAGGGAGCTCTGAGAGATCCACAAAGTGGCCAAAATGTTTTGTAAGATCAAGGGGGTGCTTAGCAGCACATGTCAAGAAGCTCCTCCAGAGGAGCAGCTCACTCTAAACTCCAGAACAAATCTCTTGGTCTTTTCTTCCTTTTCAGCTCTAAAACAAACACAGCACATCGATCCCACTTCCCTTCCCTCCTTTGATCTCTGGGAGGATGCTGTGGGGTTTGTCTGTGATGGAACCGACTCTGGGAGTTTTATTATCTCTGAAGAGCCTGTTCCAGCTCTGTTTGAAGGCACTGGAGGTTTTTGCTTTTCATCTGAGCAGGGTGGGGCCCTCAGCAGCCCCAGCACGGGCTGGGAGGATGAATGGCTCAGCAGGTGGTTCTGCATGGTGGTGGAGTGAAAAAAGCTGGTGCTTAGCTGAAGATATGAAATAAGAGAGATTTGCAAATGAATTTTAATAAACTGGGATCTCTGCAGACCTTTTGGACTCAAAACACTCATTTCTGTTGGGTATTCCCAGCTAGACTGTGCTCCTACATAAGAAGTTGCAATGTGCCTGGAGGTCTTTGAGAATTTCCCAGGGGATCCAGAGCTTTTAGATCCTTTGACTGGTGACATTTTTACTCGTTTTACCAAAAAAAGATGACACAGAGGTTGTTCCCAAACCAGGTGTTTGCTGTTGGGGAGCTCACATGGCAGCACCTGGATGGAGATGCTGCTCCCTGCATGGCTGGGGCACGGTCTGTGGGAAGGTTCTCAGGGAAAACCCTGTGCTTGTGAGAAATACTGGGTTAAAAAATCTCCCAGTTGGCTTTTCTTTGTGCTGCCTTGGTAGGGATTTGGTGGGGTGGGAGTGAGAGCAGAGCTCTCCTCTGTCTGTCTGTCTGTCCTCACCACACCAAATCCATTTCTGCAGCCAGCTCAGGTGTGTTCAGTGGCAAAAAAAATAACCTAAATGGATGTAAAAGGGAGCTTAAGTCAAAAATAGGGAGATATTTCAAATATATGGTAGAGCTAAATTAAATCGTGTTGTTGCACTTAGAACTCCTGGGGAAGAGCAAGGGATGAACAAAGGAAAAACCCAAGGCTTTGTCCAAAAAGCTGCCCTTCAGCTCCAGATTTTGGATGGTCCATTTAGTAATCCTCACCCTGGTGTGACTTCTCCCTCTAATTGCATTCTATGAGTCCTTATTTAGCCATTAGCTGGACACAGGTTATTAATTCCTCCCCTGCCCTGACTTTCACTCTGGGCCTTCACCGGTGGTCAAGGTGAAGCTGGGAGGGCCAGGGGAGCTGCATCCCCTTGAAACTCTGATTAGAAAATATTTTTCTCCCTTTTTTGCCTCCTTGTCTTACATGGGGGGGGTTTATCACAGCAGCCAATTACACCTCAAGCCCAGATTTATGGCTGGAGATGTGTCCATGTGATTTTAATATTCTTTATGGCTCTTTGATTCCTTTCTCTCTGGCGTGGCGAGCACTGGGGAAGGAAATAGTCAGAGATGGAGATGCATGTGAAAGAAAGGAGCTCGTGCCTTGTGGTGGATTTCTTTTTATTGTTGTAACAAGTGATGTTTAAGCAGAGGTCACCTCTGAGTTCTGCCTTCTTGCCAGAGCTTTGCATCCCTTGCTTTCCTCCTCCCGTGTTGCACATGGACGTGGTTGGACACACCTTTGGGTGCTCCTTGCAGCTGTGATAGCTGGAATTGTCCTGCTCCACAGCTGGGGTCACCACAGCTCCTGGAATCACCACCTGGTCAGGGTTTTAATTGAACTCGCTGCAGGTCTCAGCACTGTCTCAAAATGCTTGGTCTGGAGCTGCTCACTGAAGGAAGGCTGAGGTGTAGCAGGGGACAGAAAGCAAATTAATGCCAGTGAAAGCATCCAAAAATAGCAAATTTGGGGTCTAACCAGGCCATGTATTAAATCTTTCAGGAGAGGCAATCTATCATGGGCAGGGAGGGCGGTGGGGAAGGGGAGGAAATTGCTCCTGAGGGCAGGTACAGGTTCAGAGGGAGCCAGCTCTGCTCCTCCACACATCAGTGTCCCAGCCCTGTAATTCAAAGCCTGGGGAGCCCCACCTGCCTTCCCCAGGGTGCCCAGGAGGGATGGGCAGAGCTGTCCCTGTGCCCATGGGGATGCCCAGCCCAGCCCAGCTGGAGCCATAAGGTGCATCCAGCCCCAGCAGAGCCTGGCCCTGTGCCAGCAATAATACGTGGGGTTTAATTAAAACAGTATTTTTCATCTCCCTCATACATTATTTGGTTATTGCTGTGGAATGAGCCAAGGAATTCTTGTATTCCCCCCACTCCCTCCCTCGCTGTTTTAATCTGCTTTCTCCCCTCCTTTCTTCCTGCCCTTTCGTTGTCCTTTCCCTCATCTCCAGGGGTTTAACTTTTTTCAGCTGTCACAAAGTTGTTGAGATGAGGAAGCCTGGGGTTCATGAAGTTCATTCCAGTGGGGTTGCAGGGAGGTGCCAGTGGGCAGCAGCTCAGAGTGCCCAGCCCTGCCTGGCTGAGCTCACAGGTGGAAAGGCTCCATCACTGGAGGAGAAGGAGTTTCTGCATCCCAACAAATCCAACACCGGGCTGGAATTCAGATTCCTGAGTTGTTTGTGCAGCACCAGCACAGCAGGAAAGGCTCAGCCTTGGGGGCTCTGAGGTGCTGTCAGACCCTGCAGCTCCAAATTTTGGTGCCCTGTGTGATCAGCCAGCCTCCCCACCTGGATCCTTACCCAGCTGTGCCCTGGGGAAGCAGCAGGGATGGTGTCACTCCGGGACAAGGATGGACTGGCAAGGAATATTTTGTGCTGCTCAGCAGGATGCTCAGGGCTGGGCTGAGTTCAGGGGCTGTGCTGGGAGGGGTGAGGCACTGATATAACCCTGTCATTCCTTCCCTTGCCAGGCCCTTCCCTTCGGAGGAGACCACGGAAAATGACGATGACGTGTACCGGAGCCTGGAGGAGCTGGCAGAGTGAGTGGCCTCACCTTCTCCTGGGGAGGGGAAAAAGTTGCTGTGGGTTTCCAGCAGAGGCAGATAAAGTCTGACAGCAGGGCTGGGAGAGCCAGGACGGCTGCTTTCATCCTTGTGCCAGTAGATTTTTGTGCTCTGACAAAAGTCCATCTTTTTCTCGTGTAAAGCCCTGGGAGATGTCACTTTTAATCAGGTTGAGCTGATGAGTGGCTTGGTGGGGGGTGAAAGGGGCCAAGCCCAGGGGATCCTCTGCTCCTCCTAAATCCCAAAACCCTGGGATAATTCATCCTCTGAGGTGATCTGAGCCAGCTCTGGCAGTGGGGCACCCATTGTTAACAGTGCTGGATCCCCCCATGGTGTTTTTGGGGTGCTGCATCCCCCATGTGTGATTTTGGACCACACCAGCAGGCCCTGGGGCAATCAGAGAATAGTTTGGGGTGAAAAGGAACTTCCAGACCATTTCATTCCATCCCTTTGCAGTGGGCAGGGACACTTTTCACTATCCCACATTGCTCCAAGCCCCATCCAAGCTGGCTTTGGACACTTCCAGGGTTTTGGCAGCCACATCCTGCCGTGACACCCACCCTGCTTGTCCTTGCTGGGACGTGGGGTGATGCTGCTGCTGTCTCTGGCTGTGTTTATCTGGTTTTTCTGCCTGTGGTGATGATGTAACAGGCTTTTAAAATCAACCTTGAACTACAACACACACGGTGAAGTGCAGGCACTATTGGAATTCAATGACAGCATTCCCATCCAGCCAGGGTTTTGCTTATGAAGTGCAGTCTGCTGCACAGAGAGGGATGGACTGCATGAGTGGATATGTGGCTTTATGCAGTTAAATATTATTGTTCCACAACATAAATAATAAGACTCCTTAATCCAATGAGTTCCTTATGGCTTCAGTTATTACAAAAGTAAATCATAAATTACCAGCAGAGGGAATGGAGTACCCTGGAATTCCCTGCTTGCTGTTGGCTCCCAGCAGCTGCAGTTTAATAAAAATTTAACTAAGAAAGGGATCCTTTCAAGAATTGCATTTTTTGTGCCCCCTCTCCAAAAGTTCTCAAAATCCCTTTAATATTGGGGTTTAAAATTCCAGTTTCTCACACACAGATGTGCTTTTAATTGGGGAGAGGTTTGTGTGGGGACTCTCACACAAGTGCTGGGGGGGATGGCAGTGCTGGCCTAGAAAGGGTGGGTTTGGGATGCTGCACTTGGTTATTTGGTGCTGGAAGTAGATTCCCACATTTAAATCTGCTGAGGACAAGGTGTCCAGGTGGAAGCTTCCCAAACTGTTCTTTGTCCCTTGGCCAGGGGGGCTGTGATGCCCATCAGATAACTTGGGGGTTTATTTCAACTGTTTTCCTTGTTCTGTCCCAGATCTCCAACTTTTAACTTTCCCATTCTTTCCCATTCCATTTTTCTTTTCCCATTCTCTGCAAAATCCACTTTTTTACATCTTAGCACTCTTTGGGTGCAGGCATGTTGAAACCAGCAGGGATTGCACAGATTCCTTCATCCAGACCTGCCCTCCCAGTGCGTGGAAACACAAAACAGTGTCAGAACTCACCCATAGCTGTAAAAATCCCAAAACCACCCTGGAGAACCCCTCAGCATGAATGCTGCTGCTCCTGCTGCCCTTTCTCCCTTGGAGCAGGGGACTCTGACTGGAAATGTGCCATCCCAGTGGTGTGGCACTGCCAGCCTGTGGCACCCATGAGAAATCTCTTTCTGAGCTCCTGCCCTCTCCAAACAGCTCCACAAGGGCAGCATTCACTGCTGGGAATGATTGAGTCCACCCAGCATCCCTGCCTTTAATATTCCTGATGATCCAGCAGCCTGGGGAAGATGTGGCTGCAGCCAAAATGCTGTTTTTGGAGGCGAGGGAGTGATTTCCACAGCAGGCAGGGAAATGACACAATGTGTGGAGGGAGCTGCTCCAGCCCTGCCTGTGAAACCTGCAGGGATTTGTCACCTCCAGGTGCCACTCTGCTGTCCCACAGGGACAAGGGTGGGTGAGGAGGGACAACCCCGGTGGGCTCTGTGCCACCAATTCACCCTGGGAGAGAGGAATCCCCCAAAGGGAGCTCTCAGGGTGTTGTGTTGTTGGACAAAAAGCTCAGGACAAACACTGAGTTGGTTCTAACAAGACATTTTGGGGCCTGGTAATTGAGGTTTTTTTTATTTTTTTATTTTTTTGAGAATGTCAAAATACTTTGTTTCAGCTCTAAGTACTCAAGTGGAGCAGTTTGGTGTCTCCCAGGTTGAGATTTTGAACTCCTGTGCTGCAGAGCCTTTAAAATATGAACATATTTATGATGGAGGTGCTGATTTGGGGAGCAGAAGGAACCAGGCTTTGTCCCTGTTGTGTCCATGATGCTCCAAAGAGTGAGAACCTTTATCCTGAGAACTCCCCCAGCACAGAGGAGACAAAAACCAGTGCCAGGGCTGGCCAGGGGATGCAGGAACAAGCCATGGGGCACTGGTGTGTTCAAAGGATGTTTAAGCCTTGCTGACCCCATTGTGCTTTCACCTTTGGGGTGTTGCAGGGATTAATCCCAGCTCCACACAGATCCCCAGCCAGCAGATCAAGGCACATAATTGCCTGGAAACAGCTATTTAGTTGAAAAAAAAAAACCCAACAATTGGTGATGGAAAGGGGAAGGGAAGCTTAAAGGCTATCAGGGGAGCTGGGAAGTTCTCAAATTCCCTGTTTTCAGCCCTCTGGCCCCTGGTTTGCTGTGGCCTGGGCAGATGGCAGCTTGCAGCCAGCCTGGGCAGATGGCAAGGGCTGCTCGCCTTGCAAGTGGTGCCTGATCGATGCTGGGAGGGGACAGTCCGGGGACAATTGGCCTCTGCTGCCTGATTTATTCCAGCCTGCCCCGTGCCAGACCCTGGAGCAGGCGTTCTGGGGGGAGCTGTCCATGGAATGAGCTGGGTTTTGCAGCAGCAGCGTGTGGGTTCATCCTCTGTGCCCGCACATCAGGGGTGTTCCAGTGACTCCTGTCCCCAGGATGCTCCTGCAGGTCCCTGGGGACAGGAGCTGCTGTTCCCACATGGCTGTGGCTGCTGGGGGCTGATGTCAGGAGGCAATTATCCACCTTCCTGCCCTGCCAACTGCTTCTCCATCCCCCTTTATGGCTCTCTCAGCTGCTCCAAACCATCCTGCTACCTCAGAGTTATACTGAACATTTCACCTAAATTTTCTCCGCTGCCACTTGAGCTCTCTCCAGTTATTTTGTCTCATTAAATTTATGAGAGTGATTAATCCTGGCCCTCTTTACAGCCCCAGAGCCTTTTTTTATGATGAACCTTCTCCATTTCATGGCATGTCCCTCTGCAGTGGCACAATTACACAGGGCAGATTTTTGGGTTATTTGTTGGCTGTTTGAAGAATTCAGGGTTGGGCAGAAGTTCTGGGTATGGTTTGACATGAAACATTTAATTTGCATAACTTTAACCTTTATTTTCTCTTCTGAAGATAATTTGTTTTGAGAAGAGGAGTTGTAGTTTTGCATAAAGGACAAAATAAATGTTTTAGACAAAGCAGGTCCCCACCAAACCCTACCCCTGGAGAGCTTTGTCCCACAGGTCAGTGTTGATCTCCCCTGCTCTTGTTTTAAGCTGCAGCTCACTGGGAATTTATCCTTAAAAATTTTATTGGGATAATTGTATATTCCCAAACTTTCCATCCTAGAGAAGGGGGATCTGCTAGGCCACAACTTCTCAAGTGATGCCTCTTTGGGGCTCAGCTTCTTGCTGAAGTTTCTCCTGCTTCTCTCACTGCTGTCACCAGCATTGCCCCCCTCACATCTTCCAAAATAGTGCTGTGATCAGCAGAATTTCTCAGATGCATTTAAAAAAGTAACGAGCGCAGGAGCCAAGGTGAGATGATAAGTTAGCTGCCACTTTTCTCATTATTTTTGCTGTGTTGGACAAACCAGGCACAACAGCCCCTCAAATAAATGGTTCTGTGGTGCAGGACACTTGAGCCAGAGCACTTGTAAATGTGTCTGTCATCTTGTGTCATTTACATTGATTTTTGCACAATCATATTGGTCCCTGTAACTGTGTGAGGATTTTTCTTTGGACCAGAACCTTCCACTGGGGATGGGGAATGCAAGACCCAAGCAGAATAGATGGGAGAAGGCTTCTGCTGCTATTTCCAGATCAGTGTCTCCATCCAAGTCCAATCTGAGTAATTAAAACCCTGCAAGATCTCGGGTCCAGCAGCTGCACATCCTGCACTCCCCCACCCTGAAACCTCAGCCTGCCAGATGTGCTGCAGATTTTGGGTTCTGCTTGTCCTCTCTGGCAGGATGAGGGGTTGGTTGGAGGAGCTGTGTATTTATAGCTGAGTGCAGAGTGGGAATGACAAAGTGGGGATTACTGGGATGGACTGGAGCCTCCCAGCTGGAGACCCTGCAAATGCACTCCCAGCCTGGGCTTGTGGTGGCTCTGAGATCTTCTGGCTCTTTACCCTGGGCACGGGACTGCAAATTTGGGGTTGTCTTATTTTAGCTCCTTCTGTCCCCTCCTGCTCTTTCTTTTGCTGTTCCTGGTGGTTCTGGCTCTTCCCTCAGTGTGGTTTGGAAGGAGTTTTGGTGTGGTGGGTTTGTCCTTGAATTCTTGAGGCTGGTACAAAACTCATCAACTTCCCACAGCAGCTTTTATGGATGGAGAGGCTCTTCAGTGGCCCTGAAATCCATCAGAGCTTCCCCAGTGTCGTTGCAAAGATGATGTGCAGGGTTCCTCCATGCTGTGTGTCATTTATTGGGGCATCATGGGCTGTCTGTGCCCATGGTCCTTCCATCCCTTCCAGCCCCAGTAATTCTGTGATTCTGTGGACTTGCTGCTTCCCTTTCCCTCCCTCCAGGGCAGCATCCTGGCCCCAGTCCCTCTGTCCTGGGAGCTGCTCCTTGGCAGGCTGGGTGTTAGTGCAGAGCAGGCATTGCCAGTGAGGCACAGCTCAGCCAAAAGCATTGTTTTTGCCTGAAATTGCCTTAGATATGAAAAGCTTTACTCATTATCAGCTTTTCTGGCTCAGCAAGATGCTGCCAGCTCAAAGCTGGTTACATCCATCCTAATAACAGTAATTGCAGATGCTGGTGTTCACTCTGAAGGGTGGCTAAAATCCCTTTCCTAACCCCAGAGCTGTCAATGAATCTCCTAATCCAGGCAGTAGATCACAGGCTCTGATACCCACGGGTAACTCGCAGACTCTGCTGCTTTTATTGAAGGAGTAAATTGCTTTTCTTTGTGAGGAACGAGGTGATCTGGCTTTCCTTGCTCAAGTTGCTCCATCTGCCCGTGACACGCTTGGGATGCTGAATTTATTGCCTGAATTCAGTGTGTCCTGAGCTTTCCACTGGCTAAAATCATCCCAATCCCTGCTTTAAGGACAGGGAGGGTATTTTCAGGTGTGGGGACAGGTGAGGATCAATGTGTGCAGAGCAAAGATGTTAACATCTGTACAGCACTGCAGGAGCTTGGCTGCTCCAGGAGAGGCTGATCCTCGTGGTTTTACTGCTCTCCATAAAAACTGGCAGCCCCTGGTGTTTCTCAGAGGTGCACTGGGAATGTGTTTTAATAAATAACAGACTGCTGGACAATGGTAATGTTGTAATACTGCCACAGCTGTCAGGTTTGAGGAACTCTGGTGCATCTCCCCAAAGCTCTGTAGTGGAGGTGAATTTCTGGGTGTCCCCAGCATGTGAGAATAGTTCCTATTTTTTTTTTTCCCCAAAAACCTACCTTACTTTTACCCAAATTCTATCTCACAACAACAACACCAACAACAATTTAAATATATTAAAATTAACAAATCTAAACTACTACATTAATGAAGAGAACTCTTCCCAAGAACCATCCAGCCAGGGAAATGATGTGTGCAGAGACAGCCAGCAACCCCAAAGGTGTGGGCAGGGACATTCATCAGGAGCTGGGAGTGACTGGCTCTGGATGAGGAGCAGAGCTGAGAATATAAATATTGGTGCAGATAATAACAGCGATGCCTGGGAGGGGGAAGATGGATCACCAGCTATTAGTGGGCATTATTGCAGCAGCTGCAATGCATCACCCAGGAAGAATGGGATGGATACATCATGCCAGTGTATTTATTTAAAATCCCCAAACTTTTATTAAATAAATCTGGTTGTATAAATAGAAAGGGCTGTATTTAAGCAGAGAAATAAAGCCTGTTTTTGCAGGCAGATGTGCTCTGCTGCTCCCTGATATATGGTAGGGAGATGTTGAGTGTCACACTTGGAGCACAGCTTTACACCTAAATTTATTTGTGTGTAATTAATACCCCTGTTGAAAGACACAGCTCGTAAAATATGCGAGCGCTGTTTGATATTCCAGCATTTCACACTGTCCTGATCCTGTGGGATTGACTTCAGTGGGAGCCATTAGCAGCCAGCACCTGTAGATCTAAGCACTGGAATTATTATTGTTAATTGGTATTTAATATGGGCTGAATTTTCAAAAGTATTCCAAGGCTGAGGAGCCCCTGGGAGGGGTGTGAAGGCTGAGATGATAATTAATTACTGAACACCATCACCTTTAGCACAACCTGGGCACTGCATCTCTGGGATGCCTTTGAAGCCTGGGATTCAGGGGCAGCTCCAAAGTGATGGGGCTGGTCCTCAAAACAAAATGTGACATTTTGCTGCTTAATTTCTCTCTGCTGTAAATGTTGTTTTTGGCCTCCGAGCTGAGTGCCTGATGAGTTTGCCTTATGGTGGTCAGGAGAGCCTCGTACTCCCCTGGGAAATGCTGGATTGGAAATTACCCAGTTGCCCATCAGGGCAGGGATTGGGCTTTGTGGGAGCTGGTGCATCACACAGATATTGGATGCAGAACATTCTAACCTGGATGGAATGGCCAGGGCTGGGTCCAGGCTTTGCTGTGAGTCCTGCACAGCCCAGGGGTGTTGGTTCATCAGGACTGGGATGCTTCTCCTACTGCTCAGAGACATTGGATGAATGTTTAATATCTGCTGCCTTGAGTGGATCTGGCTCCTACAGCAGTTTACACCCCTGGCTGGGAGAAGGGGATGGTTTTTTGGCACAAAGGAAACCTTTCAGTGAGGAAAATCAAAGTCAGATTGAGAGCAAACACAGAGCCTTAAGCAGACCAAAATGCAGCCCTTAAGTGAATTGTCTGAGCATGCTGTAAAGTCACTGATGCAAGAGCTGCTCCTGGTCCTGCAGAGGAGCTGAAGGGGGGGTTGTGGGCACCTGTGGAGCAGGTGAAGCTGGAGCTGGTGGCTCTGGTGGCTCAGATGGTCCCGCTGGGCACTTGGCTGGCAGATCCATCTCAGCTGGGCCCATTAGTGCCGAGCAAAAGCTCTGCAGGGGCAGAGCTGGCAGCCCGTGGTGCTGTGGGCATGGAGGGCACGCCTGGCACAGGGCACAGAGCGTTTCTTGGCTGTGATCCCCGCTCGTGTCGAGCAGCATTCCGCCTTTTCCAGCCTCCAGCGAGCGGAAAGAAACGCACAGCAGGCACTGATCCGGGAAAAACAGAGAGCACGGGCTGAGCACAGGGATTTTCACGGGATTTTCTCGTTGTGCTTCTCCTCAGTGAGCATCCCCTCGTTATTATCCCTGTCTCCTTCTCGTTGCAGTGAGCACGACCTGGGGGAGGACATCTACGACTGCGTGCCCTGCGAGGATGAGGGCGATGATATCTACGAGGATATCATCAGAGTGGAGGTTCAGCAGCCCATGGTAACAGCTCAGCTGCCTTCTCACAGCTACACCTCGGTGGGAGGGGGAGGGAGGGGCTCCAGGAGGGAAATAACTCCATCACTGGCAGGTGATGCTGCAGGGAAGGGAATTGCTCAAATCTGAGCGCAGCTGGGATGGCACCGACCCAAAGGGGCTCTCCCAGGAGTTTCCCAGCCCAGCCTGTCACCTGTAAGAGTTTGGGGAGGAGGGAGGGCAAGGGACACCTAACCAGCCCTAAAAGATCAGCTATAAATAGGACTTTGCTGCTGAGGCTGTGTCACTCCAGCCTTTCCAGGGAGGCTCTGTCAGCTAGAGGTGCTGTTGGAATTTTGGTATTTTTAGATCAGGGTGACAGGTCTGTGTGTGAGGGACCCAGCAGCTGTTTGGATGGCTCAGAGCAGGAAGGTGTTTTCAGTGGAGATTTCAGGGACCCGTGTGGCTTTAGGGACAAGCAGCCATCCCCATTTGTCACCTCTAAAAGGCTTTTGCTGCTGGAGGAGCCTGAGTGTGAGGCATGGACAGCATCATGGAGGGACCTGTGGTATCTCCAAGAGCTCTGGAGCAAATATCACACTCCATGGATGAGCCAAGGAGGTGCTGGTGGCCCTTGCACCTCCCCGAAGCTGCCCACAGCCACCTCCCTGCCTGTGTCCCCAGCCCTGGTGCAGGGACCTTCTCCAGAGTGTGACCTTGCAAATTGTCTCCCCCCCTCCAGCATCTGCCACCCACGGGCTTTGTTCAGATAATTACTGTCCCCTGGTTCCCACAGTGCACACCTCCCTGGAACACAGAAGGATCAATGGACAAGTTCAGTGATCAATTCAGTCCCTGGAGCAGGACAGACAGGAGGGGCTGCAGGGAATGCAGGGCTGCATCCATGGATGCTCTCATCCCTCCCCTCTCCCAGCTCACCTGGGAGTGAGACAAAGATAATAAAACCTTCATTCCATCCCTTCACACCTTGGCTGCAGCTGGAGGAGCTCCCTGCACACCAACCCCCCCCACCCCAGATCAGGGAATATCCCCCAAAATATTCCCACTGATCCTGCCCAAGTGTTTGGATCTGAAGTCAGCACAGCTCGTTGCCCACCTGTGGTTTTTGCCACCAGTTGCAAAAATCACTTGGCCCAAAAACTGCCCTGGGAAGGTTTTGGTAGGAATTTGTTGCATAAATGGGAAATTGGGAAAAGGTCCAGCAGCCAGGTAATTCAGAATTAAAGTCAGCAGAATTGGCAACTCTTCAATGTCCCCTCCACATTATTTTATGTTTTCTGCTGAGCACTGTTGGAATTGAGAGCTGTGACTCCCTTCCCTGAGCAAAAGAGTCTATTTTTAATATATCTACCAAAAAATCGAACATTTTGGGTAACATTTGTTGCAACAGCAAGTGTGTGATGCTAATGGCTTCTTGTATTTCTGCATGCTTCAGATTAGATACATGCAGGTAAGATGAACTGATTAAAATGTGGGGTTTCATCCAGCTGAAAGGTCCCAGCTGTGAGTTCTGAGGGGGGGACAGAGGGGCTCTGTTCCTGTGCATGATCCATAAAACCCCATCACTGAGCTCCCTCCCAAACTCAGATTCTTCCCTGCCAAGTGCAGCAGCTCCCAGCACGTGGTCCCAGCTTTACAGAGCAGAAGTGACTGCAGGAGTTGGGGCTTTGGGAAAAGCACATTTTATCAGATTTGACCTAAAATCATGAGAATTGGCAACCCTGGCCAAGGATTAAGTCTAACATATTATTTATGACCCACTTAGTATCTGTTGCGAGTTTCATCTTAAGCAACAACAAAAATTTAAAAAGGGAAAAATCAGCCTTTATCTCTTATTATTCTTCTTTAGCTGATAGTCTTTGGTGGTGTGGCTGTAATAAATGCAAAAAATGCAGTGTTTTCCATGTTGAAACATATTTCATAACACAGCCAGACTCCTTATATTTTTTTGGATAAAAATAGTTCCCTTTAGCATAAAGTGGTTCTCTCTGACTTTCCAAACTGGTGCTTGGTTGCTGCAACTGGACACTGAACTGAAGCCCCACCAGGTTGCTGGAGCACCCTTAGGACCATCTGACCATGCCTTATTTTTCCTTTCCCTAGAAAATGGGAATGACAGAAGATGACAAAAGGAATTGCTGTTTGCTAGAAATCCAAGAAACCGAGGCCAAATACTACAAAACACTTGAAGACATAGAAAAGGTGAGAGCTGAGCCCTCTTCTCCCCAGCATCCCCTTCCCCAGCAGCCCCTGGATCCCACAGGAATTGTGCTGGGCTGGTTCTTGCTCCTGGAGCTGGCAGAGTCAGGATGGAGGAAAATGGGAGAGGAGGGGGATCCACGAAACCCAGGCTGACAAGCACGAATGTGCAGCCTGCAGGGGCCAAAACCAACATATATATTTTTTTTTTTATTGCTACAGATTAGGCTGAACACCCTCCTGCTGTGTCCCCCTGACCCTGGGGTGAGAATCTCCCTCTCCTGGCTCAGCCAGACCGGGTTTGCTGATAAGAGCCCTGTTTGCAGTTATCTCTTATCACTCTGATTGCCACGGAATAATTCCTTTATTCCGAGTGCTGAAGCTGTGCTGACTTGCCATTGAAGCTAATTGGATTAAAAGTAGCGTGTTGCTGCCTAAATTGGCGGGGTTTTAATTGGTTTTGATGAATTATTGTGGCGTCTTTCTTTTAAAAACAAATAAAAGCGAGGCAGTGGAGTCGTGGATGGAGCCTGGAGGTGGCTCCTGCTCCCAGGAGGAAGAGCAATCATGAAAATCAAGCTGCCATTTCTAATCACCCTGATGCTTTTGTTTCCTCCCCTTTTGCCATTCTTTCCCTCTGTCTGCTGAAAGTTCCCCCAAAGAAGCTGTGGGCAAGAACACTTCCCATTTTCCAGGAAGATGTCCCAACATATTTGTCATTTATGTTTCCAAGGAATCCCTGTTCCTTGGAAACAGCCACAGCCCTCTGGTTCAGTGGAAAGGAAGAGTTAAATTATTGCTTTCATATCAATTAAAGCTTTGCAGGTGCTGGTGGTGTTCTGGGTGGGAGTTCCCCTCCTGGCTGCGTTGTGTTTGGGGTTTTTTGGAGTCCCAAGTCACGTAGATGTTCCCATTAATATGTATTTGTTCAGGAAGGCATTGCCCATGTAATCACATCATCGCTGCCTTCTCAAGGGCAAAATTCCAGGGAGATAAAGAGCTGGGAAGATGCTTCAGTGCAGCCAAGGGCTGCAGCTGAGTGCATTTCACCCCCCTGCCGCAGCTTTAGCAGGGGAGGGGGCTGTGGGCACCCATGGGTGGGGGTCTTGCACCTTCCCACCCCTGGGAGTGCAGTGGGAGCTCAGGGATGCTACACTCATGAAATTCCTGCCTCCCACTTCTGTCTCTGCTCATCCCCTGCCTTTACAAGTGCTTAAACTCATTGAAACCTGCCCAGGTAAACTCAACTGGTGAAGCAGAAAATACAAATCCTTTGCACAACCTCGTTCTCTCAGTACCTCAATCCCTTTTCCATTTCCCTCTTGCAGAACTACATGAACCCCCTGAGGCTGGTACTGACTCCCCAAGACATGGAAGCTATTTTTATCAATTTGGAGGTAACATCGTGGACATTGTGCCTTTAATCTTTGTTCTTTTCACAGCAGCTCAGCCCTCTCCCTGCTTAGGAGGAGGTTTTCTGATTTCCTGTTAGATTTGTGCATTCACTTGGAGAGCTTCAGCCTTTTGTGTGCTGTGGAGCTTAAACTGGTTTAGGAGACATTTTTTAACACTCCACTTTATGGGTGGGGAATACATGAATTTTAGGTAAAAAAACAATTCTGTCTAGTGATGTTTCAGGGCTGGGGCTCTGGGTTTATCTGATTTAGGTGATTTGGGCACAGGCTGATGAAGGGATTTATTTCTACTCTGGTTTGCACAGGGTCTAGGTCAAAACCTGTCATCTCCTGCACTCCTTCCATCCCATCCCCTCCTCCCTCCCCATGCTGGGACATTTCTCCCTGTGTAACCTCATGGAATGACACCCCTGTCCCCCAGGCCAGTCAGGGCTGTGTCCCACTGGAACAATTTTCTTTACAAGCACCTCAAAGAGGGGAAAGCCCTGCCTGATGAAGGAGTGAATGTGCATTTCTTTAGGCTCTGTTTGCCCACCTGATTTGCTGTGTTTAAAGTGTTGACTGTTGCTTGGTTTTAGGACCTAATTAAAGTGCACTTCAGTTTCCTGAGAGCCATTGATGTCTCGATGATGTCTGGAGGAAGCAGCCTGGCAAAAGTGTTCCTGGAATTCAAGGAGAGGTAAAAGAATTCCAGGTTTAACAGATTTGGGTTGATATTTTCAGAGATTTAAACAGAGTTCTTGTTACTCTCTGCCTTCTCACTCTCTTACTGCCTGAAAGGAGGTTGGAGCCAGGTGGGGATCTGTCTTTTCTCCCAAATAACAACAGGACAAGAGGAAATGGCCTCAAGTTCCACCAGGGGAGGTTTAGAATGGGTATTAGTAAAAATTTCTTCACTGGAACAGGCTGCCCAGGGAAGTGGTGGGGTCACAATCCCTGGAAGTGTCCCAGAATTGTGTGGCTGTGGTGCTTAGGGACGTGGTTTAGTGGCAGTGCTGGGTTAATGGCTGGGCTCAGGCAATTCTGTGATTCCAGAAATGCCTTTCCCAGCAGCCCAGGTTTGCATCCTGCACAGCAAAATGCTCTCAGGCAGCTGAAACATCACTCAGTGCTGGCATTAAGCAGCCAAATCCAGCCACAACTGTCAGGTCATCCAGGGCAGAGCTGGGACATCTCACCTGCCCATTCTCAGTCCTGTGGCTCCCTTGGATCCTTTGCACCTGGATTTTTCTTGAGTTCAGCATCCCATTGGAGACTGAATATCCAATGTGTTTGTGGGGACACATCTGAGGTGATAAAAATGGGAATTCTTGGCTTGTGGTGAGCTGGAACTGAGCTGAACCTCGCTGGCCTTCAGGGTTTTTGTGTGTTCCTGCACAGGGCTGGGAGGTGCTGGGGTCACTCCTGTGCAGGGGAGATCTCTTACATCAAAGGGGCTCCGCACTCTCAAAGAATCTCATTTTTGGCACAGAGCTCATCCTGCTCCCTTTGCACCATGAATAAATGTGGAAATTTCCTCCACAAGCAGAATCAATCCTGAGTTCTGGCAGCTGCAAGCAGGAGCACCCCAGCACACAGAGATAAGGTTGATAAAAGCCTTTAATATCCTTAATACTAATCAAAGGGTGATTCACTGTGGAATGGTGCCAGGCTGTTATTTCACTGTGATTAAACCAGTGTCTAGACACAGAAATGCCATTCAGAAGTCAATAACTCCAGAAATACCATCTGCATTAATAACACACCGTGAGGTCACATCTTCCATCATTCTTGGGGCCCCTTGTTATAAAGGGCATTTTTTTTCTGGATTAAATTTTTTCAATATTTCAAAGAGGAATGCAAATAATTTCAGAATACTCATAAAACTCACTTAGGTGATTTTGATCTCCTAATTCCTGGCTCAGCTCCATGCATGGCAGTGCCATCCCTGAGGCAGAGCTGTGGACACAGGGAGCAGGGAAGGGGCACAGGAGGAGTTGTGGAGGTGACACTGCTGCCCAGGGAGATGCCATGGCTGTGCCAGGAGCATGAGGCTTGGTTTTGAGCCATTAAATCAATGTTTTCTTCTCTTAATGTGCTGGTGGGAGGTGGCAGAATGCTTGGAGCTGGTGAGTTCCACACAGATGGGTGAACCAACTGACCCCCTTCCTAAGGGAGCTTGCAAAAAACTTCCTGAAGGACCTGGAAGCCTTGGAAAGATGTGAGGGAAGGAGCCAAACCAGCTGTGAGGTGGTGATGGAGGATCTGAGGTGGATGATGGTGATGGTGGATCTGAAGCTCTCCTCAGTCCTTGGGGATTTTGGGGACATCAGTGCTGTGGGAAACTGCTGTTCAAGGGGGGTTTTGGCTTGGAGAAGTCCCTAAAACCAAATTATTGGGGATGAAGGGTTTGGAGCAGCCTGATGTAAATAGGCAGAGCCTTTTCCTGCATCAGGAAAGTCAGGAATAGCACATTTTACAGCAAGGGAATTTCAGTGCAGGAGGAGGAGAAAGCAAACTCGCTGGGGAGAGAGTGTTACCCCACCAAGAAAGGAACATGGACCTCCAGAGTCCCCACCTGGTCCCTGAATATGAGACCTTCCTCCATCAAATCTGTCCATGACAAATAATTCTGCTCCCCTCCACATCCTTGGAGACATTCTGGCAAAATGATGCATTGCTCCTCGGCTTTGCAGGGGCCTTTTTTAAGGAAATAGTTTGTAAATCTCTTTCTCTGGAAGCCAGAGGTTTGAATTTATGCTCCTGAAGCCTCTTTGAAGCTCTCCCCGTGCTGGCAAGGTAGATATTATTGTGCCTGTGCAGAAGTTGTCAGGGGGGAAAGGTAGAAGAATAATCTCTGCTGGCTGTGGCTGTGGCTCCATAAATCTCTTTATTCACTTCCCTGCAGGGTGTGAATGTCCCATGTTTATGGAGCAACGCTGGGTCAGTGGTTCCCAGGTCATCTCCATCGAGAGATGAGGCCCCCAAATAATGGATGAGTTGCAGTTTGTGATGGAAGATGTGTCTTAGCAGCAGCAGAACAGTTAACAGCCAGGAAGGGGGAGAAAACCCAAACCTGTCAGGCAGGATTAATGAGGGAAGTGAGGGAAAAGGGGGAATCCACTGACAAAACTGCTCTCTTTTGTCAGTGTTTAAATTTATAGCCCAGGGTGTCCATACAGAGCTTCACTGTGTTTCCAAAGGCTGTGACAACGTTCTTTTCCCAATTACCCAAGCTCTTGATCTCTAGGTCCCTGTGGCTCTTTCAAAGAGGAATGATTCTAAAATGTGACATAGAATCATCCTAGAGTCGCTGGATGGTTTGGGTTGGAAGGGACCTTAAAATCCATCCTATTCCACCCCCTGCCATGGGCAGGGACACCTTCCACTATCCCAGGTTGCTCCAAGCCTCATCCAACCTGGCCTTGGACACTTCCAGGGTCAGCCATAAATTCTCTGGGCAGCTTTTGACAGTTCCTCACCACCCTCACAAGGAAGAATTTCATCCCACTATCTCATCTAACCCTCCAAAACAGGCTCCTCTGCTCTGGCCACCCAACCCCTTCTGCTCATCATGAGCTGCATCACCTCCATGGGCTCTGGAAACTTCTAAATGTTCAAGTGTTGAAGATCTAAATGTCAAAAAGTGACACAATAAAAGAGTGTTGATACTTTGCTAAGCAGTTCAATGGGGGAATAGCTGTTTGCCTCGTCCTGTTGCTGTACACACATTTATATATCTTTTATAACAGCTTGTAACTGCCAGCATTGCCAGTCTAATCTGTGATCTTCCCCTCTCCAGGCTGCTGATTTATGGCAAGTACTGCAGCCACATGGAGTATGCCCAGAACACCCTGAACCACCTCCTTGCCAACAGGGAGGACGTGAGGCAGAAGGTGGAGGTGAGCAGGCAGGGGCTGAGTGCTGCCCCCACCCTTGTCATGGGTTTGGGAAGGACTTGCTGGAGCTCAGAAGGGTCTCTGGGGAGTGTTTGATTCACCAGAAGAGAAGAAAGGAGTGAGAGTGTGTCTGTGCTGCCACAGAGGGAGCAAAGCTGGGGGTTATCCTGTCCTGATCCCTCGTTTTTCCCTTATCTCCTCACCAGACCCACGCTCTGTCCTTCCTGCCCAGGTTTATCCAAGTTAAAACAAACCAGTGACTTTGAGTGGGATTGGCTGGGACAAATTCTTGGAGTTGTGCAGGCCCAGAGCATCCCCAAACCAGGAGCCACGTGGTTTTCCAAAGCCACCAGCAGCATCAGAGGCAAACCCAAATCCCCAGGCAGACACCAGAATTCCTGCCCTGACCTCCTTGGTGTGAATAGGGGCTGATGCAGATATTAAGGAATCAAAGGAGCCCCAGAAGGGATGCATTGTTTGAGCTGCTGTTTTACCCAGCTCTAATTCCTGCTTTGCTCTTGATGCTAATCCCAATTTGCTGGGCTGTCTGTACACGTTACCTCACCCTCCACAAACGTGCTTTGATTCCCTGTGTGAGCCCAATTCAGGGATAAAACTGCATTTAGGAATTGTTTAAAATGTGCTCTCTGTGGCTCACATCAAGGCTGGAGCATCCAGCTGCTTTTGCTGTCTGTCCCTCCCTGGTGGCAGCTCTGTCAGGTCACACAGGGGGATTCATCCCTCAAATGAGCCTGGGTGAGGCGGCAAAACTTCTTCGATCACAATTAGCTCATCTTAATGACTTAATGCTCATCAGTGACTCCAGAGCCACAGGCTGCATGCTCAGTGCCAGCCCCTCACAAATCAGCTACATCAGCTTGGCCCAGCAAGGAGGTGGCTGAGGAAAATGGGTTCCATTTGACATTTCCCCAGGTCTGAGAGCATTCCTGCACTGCCCTAACGAGCAGCATCTCATTGGGCTGGAGCAATTCACTTGTGGCTGTAATTTAGGGATTCATTCCTTGATAACCTCTGTGGTGGGAGCCCAGCCCTGGCTGGGTAGCTGCAAATCTGTGGGCATCAGAACTGAGTTTACTGAAGCCAAACAAACACCCTCAACACTTTGGAGGCTTCTTTTAGGTGGGAAGCTGTTGTTTTCTCACTGCTGATTTATTGATCTCCTTCCTAGGAATGCACACTGAAGGTCCAGGATGGGAAATTCAAATTGCAAGATCTGCTGGTGGTTCCAATGCAAAGAGTTTTAAAGTATCATCTCCTGCTAAAAGTAAGTTTTTCAGCACTGGCCTTTCTCTCTCTGCTGTAGCATCTTTCACCTCTGTCAGTGCAGGGTGAGTTATTGCCAAATGCAGAGCAAGGGTTGAGATTTTTATACATCTTCAAATAAAATAATTACTAGAGCTACTTAACACAACATAGTATTTGTGCTGTCTCCTAAAGTACAGTGACCCAGGGTAATTCTGCACTTGCTAGCCATGAGAGGCACTTAATGAATATAAAATAAGCTTGTATATAATCTGATTATGTGTGAAATTCCTCCCATCAACTCGGTGTAACAGATCTCTCAAGCACCAGCCCTTGGTGTGTTCCCTGTCCTGCAGCCACAGCTGCCTGCCTGGGCATCCTTGGCATCCCTGTCACCTGCCTGGCATCCCTGGTGTCACCCTTGAGATGCCTGCAGCCACCCTGACATCTCTGTCACCACCCTGCCAACACTCAGGCAGATCCTGTCCAGTGCAAGCAGGGTCTGGGCACCTTTCTTAGCTCATCCAAACTCTTTTTATTGATTTGTACTTTCTCAGGAGCTGCTCAGCCACTCCTCAGACCGGCCAGAGAAGCAGCAGCTGAAGGAGGCTCTGGAGGCCATGCAGGTACAGGAGGGTGAGAGTGGGGAGGGGGTTTGGGCTGCAGCAGAGCTCAGGATCCCTCTGCTGTGTGAAACAAAAATCTGGATGGAAAAACAGCTGGAGGGAAGGCAAGGTGTGCTCCTTTTGGCCACATCTGTGCATGTTGTGCCATTTGGTGTGGTGGCCTCACTGCACATCCCCTGTCCCCTCTGAGGCAGCGGGGGGAGCTGAGCTTTGTTGACAAGTTCGGACATTTCCCTGATTGCTGCTGTGTGTGCAGAGCCTGTGCCAGATCCGGCTTTTGTTTTTGCTGGGAGGGATTTGGAGGAGCTCCAGAGGTATCAGCAAGTCAGGGAGCATGGCAGTGATGGGAGTGTGGAGTGTTCCCTGGGTGCTGTTAGCCACGTGCTGGGTGGGAATCCTTTAATCCACACTTTTAATTTTATTTTGTTAAAGGGAAGATGTGTTCTCAACAATTGATGACTTTTGGCATCAACAGTTCGCTTTGCTTGAAGTTGGTTTTATTTCCAGCTTTTAGGTGGAGCCCCCAGCATCTCAGGAAAACCATCAGCAGCAAAAAATCAAATTGTAGAATCATCCAAATGTTTTCTGACTGGGATATGTCTCCCCACAGTCCCATTCACACCACATCCATTGTCAGCAGAACTGACTGGAGGATGCTCATTAACTTCAGGTTTTTCCCCTGGAGGGCACCTCAGGATTCACCCCTGTGCTTGTGGTCACTTTGTTTTCCCCCTTTTATAACGTGGCTGCATTTCCTGGCACTTACATAATTTGGGTGACCTTTGCAGCATTCTCCCTGCCAGCCAGGGATGCAGAGCTGCTCTCTGTGTGGCTCTCTGCAGAGCTGAGGTTGTTTGAAGGACATTGCATTCCCAGCCTGCTGCTGTGGCCTCAGATGAACGCTGGACCTGGTGACAGCAGCTAAACCCGGCTCATGGCCTCATCACCAGCACCACTGCTGGAAAATAAATGTATTTTTGCTCTGGCTCTGCTGCAGACTCAGCATTTGTTGCAGGAAGATGTTGATAACCATCAGGGAGGTTTCTTTCTTCTCCTCCCCATCACCAGGAGAGTGTGGGAGCAGTTCTGACCACGCTGGGGTCGGGGGGCTTTGGGAGCCATTCACTATGGTTTTAATTGATCTGTAAACCAAGGCTTAACTTCCAAGTGATGTCTTTCATCACAAGTCCAGCCTTTCTGTCTGCTGTGCTGGCAGGCAGCAGACATTGCTGTGCAGGGGGGTGGATGGAGGGACATTCCCAAAGGGATCCAGCTCCCTTTTATTTTGTTTGAATTACTGGTTTTGCAAAGAAAGAGCAGGATTTGCACAAAAAAAATTATTTGTGGTGGGGTTTTTTTTTGGTGCAGGTAGCAACCCTCTGCCTGAGAATGCAGAACTGAGTTCCCAGTGGTGTTGGGAAAGGCAGCTCCCAATGAAATTCCACAGCCAATATCTAGATGTTGTTGTTTAAGTCCTGGTTGATCCTGGGATTGTGTGTCCCTGCTTCAGAAGGCTTTTGGCTGTGTCATTTCTCATCAGCATCCCTGCCATGCCTGGCTGGGTGATGTTACAAGTATTGTCACACAGATCTGTGATCATGGGCTGTGATTAACCCTTCTTGTGTTGGGGAGCTGAGCGAGGTCTGACCCGAGGGGATGTCTTAAAAAAATCCCCTGCTCAGATTTAATCCAAGTTGACAAGAGCTGTTGTTGGGGTCAAGGAGGGAGCAGATAAGAAGCAAACAGGCACAGCAAATCCTCTCTGAAAGGTGCAAGAAGTTGTTCCAGTGGAAGGGATGGTTCCTTGTCTTTGATGGATAAAAATTTGGGGTTTGGGATCACTGTGGTGTGCTGGATTCGTGCATTGCCATGGATTCATGCATTGCCATCTTCTGGGAAATGGAAAACATTGCAGCACCTCAGCACTGGGAGCTCCAACAGCCTCACCTGTCCTGGGCTGCAGTGGAGTCCTGCTCAGATTCCTGAGGGATTCCGGGAGCCAGGCTCATGTTTGTTCTCCTGGGTAAGGTGCTGGTAAAGTAAAAATCACTATTCACTCTTCTTTTCTAAGGACTTGGCCATGTACATCAATGAAGTCAAGAGGGACAAAGAGACTTTGAAGAAAATCAGTGAATTTCAGAGCTCTATAGAAAACCTGGTGAGTTGGAAAACCCTCTTGAACCCAGTTTAATTTGATTATTATTAACACATTTGCCTTTTGGGGCAATCACTACTTACTCTGATGTGCTGAAAGATCCCAGATGTTCAGACTCTTGTGTTTTGCTGATGGTCCAGAGGTGGATGCTCCAGCACAAAACTGCTTTGGCTGGGATGGAGAGTGGCTTCTCTTGTTGGTGTTACCCTAAAAATGTTTCTTCAGCTCTTTCTCACATTATTAGTGTAGGGAGGACCCAAAAATTCCCCAAGCTGGTATCTGGCTGAGGGTTTCTTTTGCTGTTGAGAGGACAGAGGTTAACTGAAAGGGGAGGAGAAGGGCTCATGTAAAAAGGCACCAAATCCCCCAAAATTTCAACCAGCTATTTTAAGGAGAATTCATCCTCCAAACTCCAGAGGTGTCAAACACTCAACCCCATTGCTGGAGGCACCTGAGTTTGGGGTGCTGGGTTTGGGGGCTTTAAGCCTTGATTTTATTTGGAAATTAAAATATTTATTTTTCAATTGATGGTTATTTAACAGAGCCAAAATCCTTAATTATTATGGAAATCTCTAAAAAAAAGCTTATTGGAGGTGGGGAGGGGTTTGCAAAAATGCTTTGACTGCTGAGCCTTGCCCTGGGGTGCCAGTGCTGGAGCTCCAGGGATTTCCTGGAGTTCATTCCAGGCTCCCCTTGGCGAGGGTGGTGCTGCTCCAGGAGCTTTGGCAGCCTCAGGCAGGGCTGGGGAGGTGCAATCCACACAGCTTGGGGTTTCCAGCTGCCCAAAGCATCGTGCCAGGCCTGGCTGTGGAGCTGAGCCCTGCTTTGCTTCCTGCAGCAAGTGAAGCTGGAGGAGTTTGGGCGGCCCAAGATCGACGGGGAGCTCAAGGTGCGCTCCATAGTGAACCACACCAAGCAGGACAGGTGGGTGGCACCAGAATGTCCCCAAACTCTCATAACGATTCCCCTTGAGCTCATTTATTTAATTACTGCCTGGGATTTCACTGGCATAACCCAGCATCAATGTGAAATCACAGCATTGAACAGAGCTGGCTGGAGAGCTCCTCAGAGCTTCCCAAATCCTTCCCCTTGGATTTTTTTAATGGTGTGTTTGCTTGTTTATTTGCTTGCTTTGGGCAGGTATTTATTTTTATTTGATAAAGTGGTGATTGTCTGCAAGAGGAAAGGATACAATTATGAGCTGAAGGAAATTATTGAGCTGCTCTTCCACAAGATGACTGATGACCCCATGAATAACAAGGACATTAAGAAGGTAGGTGGACCAAGGACTGGCTCTGGAGAGCATTTTGGAGTTGTTTCAGGGTAGTATGTTCTCATTAGCCTTTTAAAATTGAGAAAAGCTGGAAAATAAACGCTCAACTTTCAGGGCAGCCTTAAGTAGCATTGGGAAATGTTTATTAATGTGGGGCTGGGCTGGATCCTTGACCTGTGTCCTGGCAGAACAGCCCTGAGGAGGCTGGGATGGTTGGAGTTAGGAGGGAGGAAGCTGCTCTCTGCTTTTTGGCCCTGTGTCAGGAGCAAACATCAGATGGGCAGGAGAGGAGGGCAGGGAGGGAGGGAGGGAAGGTGCAGGATGTTCTTTCTCCCACAAGCTGCGGGGTGGAGGAGCCTGGAAAGGCAGCTTTGCACACCAGGCTGCTAAAATTGGCACTCGAAGCACTGAAGGAACATCATTTTCATGTAGTTTGATGCTCACTCTGCAGCCATGGAGGAAAAACCTCCCAGCCCTTGCTTTAGCCTCGTTAGCTTAACCCACTTCCATATCATGGGAAGAGCTGTGGGATAAGGGACACTGGGGTAAGAACAGCCAATTTTGCCACTTGGCTGCTGAGGGAATGCTGCTGGCTTTGTGTTTTAATGAAATCTATCTCCCCTTTGCTCTCCTATGCTTTCTAGTCCCATGGAAAAATGGTAAGCAGAGCTGTGGCGTGTCTGTGTGCAGTGTGGTGGGGAGACAGGCTGAGCATATGTGCACTGGGCAGGGCAGACGCTCCTCCTGGGCTGTCACTTGCTGTCAGCCACAGGCAGAAGGGCTGGGGAGGATCCAGTGGAGCAGAAGAATCTGGGTTCTCTCATCTGCCACCATGAAATGCTGCTTGGTCCAAGTGCACAGCGCCGGGGCGGTTCAGGCATCATTAACTGGGGTGTGTTAGAGAAACAGGGAGCTCTCCTTCCTCCTCCCCTGCTGATCCTGGCTGGGGTTCAGGGGCAGGGGCAGGCACCCAGAGCAGTGCTGAGGTGTGGGAATGGCAGTGTGGTGTGTTCTCTGGGAGATCAGCTCTCTTTTCTCCTGCAGTGGTCCTACGGCTTCTACCTGATCCACCTGCAGGGGAAACAGGGCTTCCAGTTCTTCTGCAAGACAGAGGAGATGAAGAGGAAGTGGATGGAGCAGTTTGAAATGGCCATGTGAGCATGAGTGGCTGCTCTAGCCCCGGGTGCACTTGCCAGGCAGGGGGGAAAAGTGTCTTGGGCCATCAGGGCACTGCAGAGCAGCTCTGCTAGCAAAACCTGTGATGGGGAAGCTCCTGTGGCCTGGTGGGTGAGTCCCTGTGCAAAGGGAGCTTGGAACTCTGAGCATCCCCACCATCCCCTCTCTGAAACTGGATTTTATCTCTGAAACTGAGATGGGATATTTGGGAAGAAGAGTGGAGAGGCCCTGGCACAGGGTGCCCAGAGAAGCTGTGGCTGCCCCTGAATCTCTGGAAGTGTCCAAGGCCAGGTTGGATGGAGTTTGGAGCAGCCTGGGATAATGGAAGGTGTCCCTGCCCATGGGAGGGGGTGGGATGATTTGAAATGTCCCTTCCAACCCAAACCTTTCTGTGAGTCTGAAAGGACACCTCACCCTGGTGCTGGGGGGTGAGGAGGGAGGGTGGTGTGCAGGACCTGAGCAGAGCAGGGCTTGGGCTGATGATTGACTCAGGCCAAATCCATGACTTTTGTCCCAGGGGAAGGTAATGGGAAGAATCCTCTCTCCACAACTGATCCCCTTTCACACTGCATTTCATCCAAGCTCGGACTGAAATGCCCACATGGGGACAGGCTGATAACCCCCAGGTCCTTTCCCTCAGGTCCAACATAAAGCCAGAGAAAGCCAATGCAAATCACCACAACTTCCAGATGTACACATTTGAGAAGACAACCAACTGCAAAGCCTGCAGGATGTTCCTGAGGTGAGCAACTGAGATGTTCTACATTAAAACATGGAAAAAATCTCAAAGTTCACAATTTTCTGCTTTTGTTTTTTTTTTGGCACAGAGGAACCTTCTACCAGGGCTATCTTTGTCCCAAATGTGGAGCAGGTGCTCACAAGGAGTGCTTGGAGATCATTCCTCCCTGCAAGATGGGTGAGTTATTTCATGAGCTGCATGTGAATGATCTGAGAAATTCACTTTATAAAGCATTGATATTGGTTCATGCATTAAAAAATACCAGGGCTGTAATTCACGTTGGCTGGTGGTTTAAAATACACATTTAACAGTGAAATCAGGATGGTCTGCAGCAGGGAGAATGTTTCTGATGAGGAGGGAGCTCCTCTCTGGACCCCAAATGTCCCAAAGTGCAGCAAAAATTTGTGTCCTTGGTCTGACCTGGGCAAAGCTGAGACTCACCTGTGCCCAACCCTGGTGATGCTCAGTGCAGGGGGTGTCACAGGTGGCTTTGGAGAGGTCCTGGGTGAGGAGTGGAGGGAGGGAGGAACAAAATTGAACTTTGTGGCAGTGAGGAAATGCCCCTGTGGCTGCAGTCCCTGCCCAGATCTTGCCCTCCCAGAGCACAGAAGTGACTCAAGTGTCCCCACCTCTGCTTTGGGCTTCCTGCATCAGCTTCTCACCCTGCTGCTGGTTTGTTGGCACTCAGAGCATCAAGAGAAGCAGAAAATGGGGTTTGATGCCTGTTGAATTAACCCTTATCCACCATTGCTCTTGCAGGTTCTTCAGCAGACCAGGTACGTGGTTTGGCCTTTTCCTCACCCCCCTGTCCTTGTCCAGTCTGGGTGTGGGCAGCTCATGGGAGGAGCCAGCACTGGGCTCAGAGGTGTCCCAGCAACCTGTGGGACAGAGCTGGGGACCAGTGAGCTCCTCTCCACCTAACACTGGCCCAGTTCAAGCAGCAGCAGAGCCCTCAGGAGGTGCTAGCACCATGGGCTGGGGGGTACCAGGGAGATCTGGGGACAGGTTTCCTCATCCCAGTGACATCAGGTGGGTGCTCACAGGGAGACCTGAGGCTGATGTGTCCTCACTGAGCCTTTTTCCTCTTTCTTTGCAGGATTCCCTGGGTGCAGGACCTGGTAAGGGCATTGCTGTGTGACAGGAGGGCAGGGAGAGGTTGTGGCTGCAGGAATCCCCAGCACTGAGTGTGTGGGAGGGGGAGGCTCCTTCCAAAAGCAGGAAAGAGCTTTAGTACCTGCACAAGGGTCCTGTGCACCCTCCTGGCCAGCAGTGGGGCCCTGGGCTCTGTCCTGTCCCTGCTGCCACATCATTTCTTTGGGTGCCCTGGTGCCCCTGGGCCAGCAAAGCTTCTGCCCATCCCACCGGTGACCAAGGAGAGCCTGGCACAACATCCTTGTGCCAAACCAGCCCTCAGGGCAGACCAGGCATGTCCTGGCAGGGAGATTTGTTGCATCTCCCTGCTGGCATGTCCAGTGTGCTCTGATGGGCTGTCAGTCACAAAGGTTACTGCAATAACTTTTATCTTCCTGTGTTTAAAACTTGCCTGGACAGAGCTCTGGGCCTGCCCTGCCCCTGCTCTGGCTCAAAGAGAAGAACAATTTGTTTTTGTGCTTTTTCTGATGGAAGGAAAGCCAAGCCTGGCAAAAAAGAAACCTGAATCAAATTTGTGGTTAAAAAAAAAAACACCAACAAAACAAGCACAGAGTGCTCTTGCTGGGAGGGGAGAGGCAGAGGTGGGGAGGCATTTTGAGGATAAACACTGTGGGTTTGGTGCAGTGGGGGAAGTTTATTTAATGTGCAGTTGTTGGCCAGACAAGTGGACTTTGACTGGGAGCTGCAGGGGCGTTGGAGTCCCAGGTCCAGCTGAGTGTCCACTGGTCCCTTTTGCAATCGTGGTGTCACTGCTGAGCCTGGCAGGGCTTGGTGCTGGCCAGGCATTGCCTGGCAGGAGCTCCTGTGCCTTGGTGGGGCCCAAACCCAGGTGCAGGGCTGGGAGCTGGAGCTTCAGCTTGGCTGGGTCCTTCCTGGGTTTATTTTTGCTCAGGGAACTCAGTCATGCATGTAACTGCAGGAGCCAAGAACATTCACTGTGGACACCATTCCTTTCTGCTTTCATGTTTCCTGCCCCTAAATCCTGCCTGCTGTGCCGTGTCAGGGGATGGGGAGGGACAGGCTTCAGGAGGGGTGGTTTTGTTTGGGTTTTTTTTTTCAGCAGGGACAAGGTTGTGGAATTGTTCTGCTTCTCTGCCAGGTCCTAAAATGGTGGCAGTTCAGAATTACCATGGCACCCCAGCCCCTCCTGGGAAGCCAGTGCTGACCTTTCAAATTGGGGATGTGATCGAGCTGCTGAGGGGGGACCCCGACTCACCGTGGTGGGAGGTGAGAGTCATTCCTCTTGGGAATCTCCTGGAAACTTCTAAACCAGTGACTTCTGCCTTATCCCCTTTATTTGTGGGCTTTCCTGGGGGGTGTGCTGGGTTGGGAGGCAGTCTGGGGCCTGTCCCCACCCCAGCACAGTCCCACCAGTGCTCCCAGTGCACGCCCCAGTCTGATGCCCAGCTTGGCTTTGCAGGGGAGGCTGCTGCAGACAAAGAAGTCGGGTTATTTCCCCAGCTCCTCAGTGAAACCCTGCCCCGTGGATGCCAGGGTAAGTGCCATGGAGAGGATGGAGCTGAGAGTGCCAGGTGGGTGCAGGTGGTGGGGTTGTCCCTGTCACTTTTCTCAGCCTTCTCCTCGAGACCTCAGTCCTTCAGTGAGGTCTCTGGCTCTCAGGGGAGGTGGATCTCCCATCCCATGGTTGCAGGTGTCAGGGCAGGGCAGTCCCACCCTGTTCCCAGGCTGGGATTGGCAGGATCAGATCCAGCTCTGTTCCCTCTCTGACTCAGGAGCAGAGTGCTGGAGATCAGGCCCAGTGCAGGAAAACTGCATTTCGTTTGTTTTAATTGCTTTTAGCTGCTTGCTGTAATGGTGTCAGCTGCTTCCCAATTAAAAACCACTCAGGTAAATGAACAAACACAGCCTGCTCATCCCAGCTGGGAGCTCAGAGATGCTCAGCTACAACACTGCCCTCCTCTGCCCGAGCCCAGAACCCAGGCATGGCTTGGCAGAGGGAAGCTTCCCGTGGCGAGGAGCATCCCACATGTGATGCACAGCCTGAGGAGCTGCTGGTTCTTCACTAATTCCCAATTCTGCGTTTGCAGCCCCCCAACAGCCGGCCGCCCTCGCGGGAGATCGACTACACAGCGTACCCGTGGTGAGTGGGCATGATCCCACCCTGGAGCATAGGGAACATAACCCAGCCTTGCCTTTTGGCTGGTATTGCTCAGAAATCCACCCCAGTAAGGAATTCCCAATGCAGACCAGCAGTGCTCATCCTCCTTTTTCTGTGGCAGCTGCCACGGTGGTGGTTGAGTGTTGAAAGCAGCTGTGGGGATTTCTTCACTGATGGCAAAAAGAGATGTTGGTTTCTCTTCCCATTTTCTGTGCCCAGAAAATGACTGTGGGAGGAAGGAGGCAACTCCTGCCTTGGCAGGAGAGGCTGTGCTTGGCTTGCCTGCTGCTCCTTCTCTCCAACTCCAGCCAGGTTTATGAATTCATGGATGTAAATTATCCCTGCTCTTGCTGAGGCCTCATTAACCTGGAGACTGATTCTCAATTAGTGGGCTTTTCCAGGTGTCAGGTACTTCAAAGGGAAGAGCCCACACTCTGTGTGGTTCAGTGGCTGAGCAGCTTCTTGTGTATCCCAGGGCACTCTCCTTCCTGCTCAGGATATTTCAGATGTTTCTCCACCTGCCTTCCAACCTTCATGCCTTTAAAAAAGATGTCTCTTCTTATCCAAAACATGCCTGCTTAAAGATACGAGTTCATTTTAATGAATTAAATGAACTAATTAACCTCTGGGCTCAGGTTTGCAGGGAACATGGAGAGGCATCAGACAGACAACCTGCTCAAATCTCACGTCAGCGGCACCTACCTGATCCGGGAGCGGCCAGCTGAGGCCGAGCGCTTTGCTATCAGTATTAAGTGAGTAATTCCCCATCTAGGAGCTTCATAATCCAATATTTGTCACTCTCAGAGGAGGAGGCAGGACTGGAGCAGGTGGCTGTGTTTTGTTGAGTGCCTTTGCTGTCGTTGGCAGGTTCAATGAGGAGGTGAAGCACATCAAGGTGGTGGAGAAGGACAACTGGATTCACATCACAGAAGCCAAGAAGTTCGAAAGCTTGCTGGTGGGTTTTTGTTCTCCCTTGCAGCACTGTCTCTGCAAGTCATGGATGGCAGAGACAGCCCAGTGCCTCTCCTTCCTTCTTTTCTTCCTTCCTAGGAGCTGGTTGAGTACTACCAGAGCCACTCGCTGAAGGAGAGCTTCAAGCAGCTGGACACAACCCTGAAATATCCCTACAAATCCCGGGAGCGCTCTACCTCCAGGACCTTCACCCGCTCCCCAGGTAAAGCCCAGCTCAGGTGTCCCAGCAAACCTGCCCCTTCCCACAGAAAAACCCTACCCACAGCTCTAGGAGCAGTGGATGGAGGCATTTACAGCTTCACTGTAGGGCTTGAGTTGCTCAGTCTGCAGATCAGTTCTTCCGGGCTGGTGGCATTTTCAGGATGGGTCTGGCTGGAGGTGGTGGCACTGCTGCTCTCTGAAGGGACACTTTTTTTGCTGGTTCCTTCCCCTCCTGTGGTTTTTCACCCTGTGGTTTGCCCACCCTCTGGCTGGGAGCAGGGATGTGATGTTTCACTTCCTGGGATTTATCCTGTCTTTCCCACCCACTTGGGATTTTTGTGTTTTAATGGATCCGGTTCCAGTGTGGCTTGTGGTGGTTTGAATCCCAGTGGGACTCCTTTAGTGGAGGTGATGGTGAAAGGGTAAGTCTGTTTCTAGAAGGAAAGGAAAAATCAAAATAAACGGGAAATAAAAAATGCAATAATGCAAGATGTTGTTTTGTCCAAAAGCCTGAATGCAGAACTGACTGCTTTGTGGGGAAAAATAACTTTTAAATATTTTTCTCTATGGTGTATTTAGAAAAGAACACCAAAGGAAGATAGGTTTTAAAAGCTGGTTAAATATCTTTTTGCATTAAATACAACCCTAGGATGAATTTTGAGCCCCCAATGGCTGTGGGGCTGTGGCCAGACCTTTTTTCAGCTGTCCCAGCTCCAAGCCCCTGCACAAGACCCTCTGCATGCTTTGCCCTGTATCCCTCCATCAGCTTTTAAAGCATTGTGCCTTATAATATTTTATTTTAATTTCCTTTTTAATGCGTGTTCTGCCTCTTTCTGTTTCTCTCTAACCTCTTTGCAGCCTCCTGCGCTTCCTACAACTTTTCTTTTCTCAGTCCTCAGGGCCTCAACTTTTCTTCTCAGAGCTCCTCCAGTCCCTTCTGGTCAGGTACCAGTGCCTCTCCCTGCTGGAGAGACCTGCCACCATCCCCAGCTTGAAAGCCATCACCAGTGGGACCTGTGGGGTCCCCCCTGTCCCTCCATCCCACAGGCAGTTCAGGGGGTCCCCAGTGCTGCCCTGGGAAATAAGTTAATTCAGTTAATTAAACGTGGCTTGCTTGGCAGCAAAATGCAATCCCCCCTCTCCCCAAAATCAAGGCAGGGAGGAGATGGACTTGTTGCTGTTTGAGAAAAAGGGCTAAAATTAGCAACAAAAAAAAGTGGATGTAGCACTTTGGGATCTCATGATGTACTTCAAGCTTGACCTGCTTATCCTGTGTGTGTCACCAGCATTGCACCCTGTCCCAGTCTGATCCTCCCTGTCCTCCAGGAGGACATCCCAGTGCCCTGCAGGGTTTGAGCTCTGCTGTCTGAGGCTGCTCAGGAGCCCCTTGCTGAGGGGACAGGGACACACCTGTGCTGTCAGGTGTGTTTGGGGCTCAGTGTCCCTGCACAGGGTGCAGTTGTGCCCCAGCCTTTCCAGGCTGGTGTCATCCTCCCTCTCGATGGGATCAGAGCAAAATCCTGCCAGATTTTCTTCCCATTGAAGTTTTTATCTTTCAATCTCTCCTTTAGGCTGGGCAGAGAAAACCCCCAGCAAAGCCACATGTGCATTCCTTGGTGCCATGTTTGGGAAGAACATTTAACTTTTCCAGCATAAATCTTGGATTTTGATGTTCTCTAACTGCATAGAAAGTATTGCAGGAAGTGATCTGTGTAGCAAGGGGCTCTGAGCAAGCCCCTGATGAAAGAGCTCAAAGCTGCCATGATTTCTGTCCATGCTCCAGCCTGGCTGCCTGGCCAGGATGGATGAACCCTCTGGTGGTTGCACATTGTGTGTCCAAACCATCTCCATCGCCATCCTCATCTCCTTCCACCCCAAGAGCTGAAAACCTGGGCAAAGCTTTCCCTCAGACTTCGTTCAACCTTGGTTTGCACACTTTTATAGTTGAAATTAACCCTTGGAAATCCTGGAAGAAAGAGGGGAGTGAAACAGAACATCAAGCTGTTTATTTCTTTTTTGCCAACTTCAGAGAAAGTGTATTTTTCTCCTCCTCTGCCCATCCTGCTCCTCCTCTGTTGTTCTCCAGCCTTTTTCCCTGTGCCCAGACTTTGGGGCAGGAATTCTGAGTGCTGCCCCTGCCTTTTCCCTCCTTGTGCTTCCCCTGAGCATCCCCTGCCTGAAGTGATGGAGATCCCTGGGGCTGTGCTGGTGGGGTCAGCTCCTGGGCTGGCTCCTGGGGTCATCTCCTCATCCCAAGGTGCTGCTCAGTGTTAGGGTTTGGTCTCTAACGGGACCAAGTTCCCAAGGCTGCTCCCTGGCAGGGACAGGAGCAGGGAGGTCCCAGGTTAGGAGCTGGCTCCTCCTCATGGCAAAGCACGCAGGATTTGCTCATCACCTCTAGGAGAATCCATTCGCAGTAACTCTGCTTTTGAAGTAGCTTAAATCCAAGTTGATTTACAAAGCCTTTTGACCAGGGGGTTCCATCAGGTGGGTGGCAGCTCCACAAGGCAATCTCCCAGACCTGAGAGCCGAACGGGATTTTTCCATTATTTCTTCGTTAATAGTTGTGTTTTCCTATGAAATCCTTTCTTTTACCACCTCACAAAAGTGCCCTTCACCCCAGTGATCCCCTGACCAGCAGAGAGTGGCTTCCCAAGCCCACAGAGCCCTTCAAAGCCCAGCAGGAGCCCAGTTTAACCCCAACCACCCCACCCGAGCAGGGCTGGGCAGTTTAGGCGATGCCACCCCTCCATCCCAGCAGCTCCAGCTCGTGGTGGAAAACCCAGGTTGAACCTCTGCAAGCTTTCCCCAGGCTTCAGCCAGCGTGGGGCTGCTGCTGAGGCTGTGCTTTGTCCCTGGCAGTGTTCACCCCCCGGGTCATAGGCACGGCGGTGGCTCGGTACAACTTTGCGGCGCGGGACATGCGGGAGCTGTCGCTGCGGGAGGGGGACGTGGTGAAGATCTACAGCAGGATTGGAGGGGACCAGGGATGGTGGAAGGGGGAAACCAACGGAAGGGTGAGTGCATCCACGGAGTTCCTGTCCTGTTCCTGCAGTGGGATGTCGTCCCTGCTGTCAGGATGGCAGAGGGAAGGGTGGGTGTGTCCCCCATGCCTTCTCACTCTGCTGGATTCTGGGTGGGCTGTCACCTCGTGAGTGTGTGGCCATTTGTGACAGTGATGTCCAGGGCACACAGGTGGATGGGAGCATGTGGTGGGAGGGTCTGATCTTCCCTAAGTCTGCCCCTGGGGGATGTCTGTCCCGTGGAGGCAGGCTCAGCATCCTGGGAAAACCAGCAGCCTGCTGGCTTGACCTGGTGTCCTACAGACTTTGTAGCACTGGAGACAGATCGTTCTTGCCCTGATCCCTTGCAGGCAGTGTGTCCAAGTTAATTCAGTTAATTAAACGTGGCTTGCTTGGCAGCAAAATGCAGTCCCCCCTCTCCCCAAAATCAAGGCAGGGAGGAGATGGACTTGTTGCTGTTTGAGAAAAGGGGCTAAAATTAACAAAAACAAGTGGATGTAGCACTTTGGGATGTAGCTCCATCCCAAACCACGGTGGTGGCTCACACCAGCAGGATCTGGCACATCCAGGACTGGGAACAGCACTTAATGGCAGGGGAATAATCCCAGAGCTCCCTTATAAAATCACAGATTGGAAGGGCCCCACAAGCATCACCCCCACCCTGAGTTGTCCAAATCCTTGAACTCCAGCATGCTTTGTGCATCCTTGAGCTGCCAGCCCCCAGCTGACCTGTGCTGTCCCCCCACAGGTGGGCTGGTTCCCCTCGACCTACGTGGAGGAGGAGGGGGTGCAGTGACGGTGGCCGTGGCCGCTGGAAGTCGTTGAGCGCCCGGAGCCAGCAGCTGCAGCCCGAGCACACTGTCCCCGTGCTGGACACCTCCCAGGACTGCCCCTGCAGCCCCTCACGACCCCCCCTCGGCCCAGGCTGCCCCCGTTCCGTGTACAGAAGATTGATGGGCTGTGGGCTGGCGCTGCTGGAGCGGCTGCGGGAGAGCCCCGGGAGAGCCGCGCTCTCCCTGCATGGACAGAGCTCAGAGACTCTGGGGTGCCCACCAGGCTGGGGGTGCTGCACCCCTCTTCTGTCTCAAGGGGTTTTTAAAGCCACCCTGGGGATGGTGGTGCGAGGGGGAGGCTGGAGGTTTTGTGCCTGGTGAGAATTTGGGGGTTCCAGGGGAGGGAGCCCCAAGGAGGCAGCGCAGACCCCGTGCCACAGCACTCAGGTGGTTCCCCAGGATTTTGGCAGTGGCCCTGGCAGCCATGGGCAGCACCGTGCTGTGGCCAGGGTGGGGACACTGGCCTGGGAGGAGGAGAGGGCTTGTGACCATTTTGACCCTCAGATGTCGGCTGGAAGTGGACCTTCATGGGACAGAGCCATTTTGGCACCCCCAAGCCCATTTTCCTTACAGTCCCCTCAGTCCCACCAGCCTTGCTGCAGGCAGAGGGGGTGCCCAGGGAGCAGACTGGTCCCACTGGGGAGCAGGAGATCTCTGTGCATTGCAGGACTGGAGATGTGCTCCACACAAGGCTTTCAGAGACCACCAATGCAAAGGATGTGCCCCTGGGTCTGTCCTCCCCTTGCTGGCAGCAGGACCCCCCGCAGGCCAGGCTGATTTTCCTTGCAGCTGTGACAAATCCCACCTCATGAGCTCAGGGCAAACCCACCTGAATAAGGGCTATGGTATCAAGTCCTGGATCCTGTCCCTGAGCTGTGAAAGCATCTCCTCTTCCCAGCTGTGTGCACTTTTGGGGGCTGGCAGCGTTGCCCCCCGCTCTTCCTCCCACAGGCTCTTCCTGCTGCTGCTGTCAAGTAAAGGTCCGTGTGTTGTGACATTCCCACTGTGTCCTGAGCACCCTCTGTCCGAATCTGCCCTTCCCAAAGTGCAAATACAAACTAAATACCTGTGTGGGAGCGTGACAGGGAACAACTTTCCTCTACCTGAGCCCCAGGAGCTGCTTCTCTGAATACGTGGTGGCATTTTGAGCTGGTGCTTCCATGCCCTGACGTCGTTCCCCTGGGATTTGTGGTGGTGCAGCATCGTGTTCCTGGTGTGGGATCCTGTGCAAATCTGGGAGATGCCAGTGTGGGGTGGGTGAGCATGGTCCCTGGCATGGGGGTCTGCAATCAGAGCAGCAGAACCATGCTTGGGATGAGGAATGGAAGGGTCTGGATCTCTCAAGGACAAGGGAATGATGCTGGCTTGGGGATTTCGTGCTGCTGCTCAGTGACAAGCCCAGAGCCACCCTGCCTTGCTCCCCTGTTCCTCCTGGAGCTCTGGGGGTGCCCCCACTCGTGGGGGGTGTGAGGTGGGTCTGGCTGGGGCAGACAGGAGCTGGCAGGCACATGGGGGAGCTCAGGGCATTCCCAAGGTACTGTTTGGTGCTAACCCCTCCCAGGCAGCCCCTCCATGCTCAGTTTGAGGGGAGCAGCCAGCAGGGAGCCGAGGATTCCCTGCTCCTGTGCAGAGCAGAGGGTGCCATTCCCATTCCAGAGGCTGTGCTGGAGCTGAGGGGGAATTTGGGTGGATGGGACACACAAACCCCTGGTGGCTCCTGCTCTGCCTCACATCCTAAAGCCTTACAGCCCCTCCTGTTTGACGTGGCCAATTTTGTAAGGTGGCAAGGGAGAGCACAGCCCTGTCACAGGGACCACCCAAAGGGACCCCCACCCTCTGCCTGCCCTGCCAAACCCCCTCCTCCAGAGAGCTCTCCCTCTTGTGTTTACTGGTGTAAGAAACTTGTTAAAAAAAAAAAAAAGAGAAGATTGTTCTGTTTGTAAGTAATTATTCAGCCATTTGCCACAAATATATCTGTGAATAAGAAAGGGAAATGTTTTTTTATGATGGCAAGAAAATTGTATGTATTATTTTAGTTCGTCACAGATCATCTGGAATTGCAATGGGATACGTTGGAAAATAATATGTAAATTCCTTGGGTTTTTCCTTTGCACTGCACTAACTGGGGTAGGGTGGAGGGGGTTTTAAAGATAAAACTGTTTGTTTAATGGAATAGTTTATAGCTGGGAATTTGGAAATCATTTGGAATAGCTTGTAATGCTGGAATAGAAACTTTAGCTGCTACTTAGAAACCCTTTTGCATGTGGTTTTTCCAAGCCTTTTTAAGTTACAATTCATCAAAGTAAATTCCCCAACGGAAAAAAAAACAAACTCCAAAATAAAGTGTAATTTTGCTGATAGGTTTTTTTTATTCCAGCCATGGTTTTTAATGTGCCAGGGGGCTCAGGATCATCTCAGGGTTGTTGTCACTAAAACCCCCTTGGCTGCACTGGGGCTCAGGGTTTGGCCCATCCAGGGAAGATGGATGTTCCCCAGGGATGGATCCTTCCTGATTCCTGGCATGAACACTAAGTGTTTTTACCCCTCCAAAGTTTGGAGTAGATACCTCCTGTGGTGCCTGTCGGGTTCCTTCTCATTCCTGGAGCAGCTGCCACTGCAGTTGTCCCATCCAGGAGCTTTCCTGTGGCTCCTTTTCCCAGCTGAGCCCCTGCAGGGTGAAATAGAGGCTGATTTTCCATGGCTTTTAGTCACTCCTGACTATCCCATTCCAGAATCCCACCTGGCCTGCAGGCAGCACTGTATTCCAGAGCAATAAATAAGTTGCACAATTATAAAAACCTGAGGTGTTCAAGAGGCTTCACCTTGAGCAGGGAGGTGATGTCCCTGTGAGCTGCCACGTCATTTAATTAAGAACATTAATTTTTTTTCCCCAGTGCTTGACTTTTCCCAGGGTCAGCTGGAAGGGGATGTAGCAATGAGCAGAGGGGTTTTGCTCAGAGAATCAGGATGTGAGCTGGGAACTCAATTTTGGATGCTGGTTTGGGAAGGTGCTGCCCAGCTGGGTGTTAAACCTTCATCCAGGTGCTGACCCTGCCTGGGATGAACTCTTTCTTCGTGGTTGTTTATTCTAAAGTAATCTCTCCAACATTCACCAGGTATATGAAATACCAGGGTTTGGTGCCTGGCACCTCCCCAGCCCGGCCATGGATGGGTGGAATGGCCATGGCACGGCTGGGCTGCCAAATGCAGCTCTGGAGCCTGGAACCAAGAGCTGGGCAGTGCAAAAATCTGCTCCCACTCTGTCCTGCCTCTGTGGACACCCCTGCCAGCCCCGGGGTGGGGACGCTGCGCCCCTGGGGAGTGGCTGGAGCTGGCAGGTGGCTGCCTCCACTCAGCTTTGTGCCAAAATCTTCTCCTGGGGGTTGCTCCAATGCAGGGTCTGCCAGCTCAGCAATAAATAGGGCATTGATCCAGCGTGCCCAGGCACGGCCAGGTGCAGTAACCAGAGCAGGAACAGCGTTCCAGGGCCATTAACAGGAGAATAAATCCCAGCCATGGCCAGCACAGCTGGCTCCAGCCCTGCACAGCCCCTGGCCTGTCCCAGGAGAGGGGGGGGGACACACCAGGCACAGGATTTTATTTATTCTGGTTTTTCCCCCAGCAAGAGCAGCTGCTGCCACAATCCCCCCATGAGCTGGGCTCTGAGCAAACACGGTGTGGGGGTGGCTGTGTTTGCTGGCTGCCCTCTGCCAGCAGCAGCTCCTGCTCCTGTCACAGTGTGACAGCCACCTGCCCTGGCCCTGGGACTGCCCCTGGAGCCCCATGGCCACCAACCAGAATGTGGCCACCTCCTTTGGCCACTCTGGGGTGAGCTCACTCAGCCCAGCCCATGGCATCCCAAAGCCAGGCTCCAAACTGCTGTGCCATCAGGGTGGGGAAACTGAGGCAGGAGGTGGCCAGGAGGAGAGCTCAGAACAGCTCTGCCCAGCAGGACTCTGTGGGATCTGGGTGCTTTGGGTCAGGGGCTGGGGGTGCTTCCCAAGCCCAAATGGAGGTTGTGGGGCAGAGCTGAGCCCCATGGGGATGAGGATTGGGGTGGCAGAGGCACGCTGACAGTGTGCAGCACGCCTGGCTGCCTCAGCCCTGCATTAAACACGTTTTCTGTGACCTAGAAACTCCAGCTGGCGCCTCAACCACTGCGCTGCTCTATTTTGGAATTAACCTAAAAATCGGAGGGGGAGATTTGCAGTGTGGCTCCCTCCACACTGGACTGACCATCCCAAAAAATATCCCCCCTCATTCCTGCCCTGGAGTCACATCAGGGCTCAGAGCTGCCACTCTCCCCACTGTGCGTCCTGAGCTTGCTGAAGGGCTCAGGCTGCTGAAGTGGACTTGGGCTCGTATTGTTCTAGGTCTGGACTAACCCAAAGGTCATATTTATAATTTGGACACGCTGATGAAATGGTTCTGGCCTGTCAAACAGAAACACCCCACTGCAAACAGGAGTTTAGACTTGTTTGCAGCTCCGTGGTTATTCTGAGCAATTTAGTCCGTGGAGAAGCCTGCAGGAGCTGGGGCTCTCTGTAAAACTGAGAAACCGGTTTTGTCCTTGGGAGAAGGAGGGGAAATGCTGCTGGAGACGGGATAAAGCTGGAATAAGTGAACCCCTCGGCTCCTGTTCAAACCTTTCCCAAACTGGGGCAGTCTGGATGCACACTGGGTACCACAGGGTGTCCAGCAGGCAAGAGCAGAGGGATTGGGTACTGAGGAGCAGAAAAGGGGCACTTCCACTTAGGCTAGATGCTTAAAACCCCCCAAAAAACCATCTCTGGGCTGCTCAGAGTTCTGCAGGGGTGGGTGATGCTGCCTGGGGAACCATGATGCTGCTGGGACCCCAATCCCTCCCAGCCAGCAGCCAAACCACAACTCCACCCCGACTTCTGCTTCTCCAAGATACCGACATGAGGCTCTTCAGCAGAACTTCTGTATCCTGCCCAAACAGGCCCTAATTCCAGGGATGAGCCCTGGGCTGAAAGAACAACAAACCTCCAGCTTTAGAGATCTAAATCAAACCCTTATTTTTCTACCCAACTCCAATTTAATTTTTTTTGGTGTTGCCGCCTTCACTTTGAGCTCTCAGGTCTGGCATAGGAGAGGTGTAAATTAATTTAAACTCTGTTCTTTGACTGGAGCCACTGGGAACTGCAGCAGGAGGGTCAGATGGTGCCTTTCCTCACTGTGTTTGCTCTCTGGCATCCAGCTGACAGCTCCAGCCAGCGCCGAGCCAGCCCGGGAGGCTGGAGTCCCCCTGGCCCCAGCTGGGCTGTTTGTTGTCTGCTGCCCACTGAGCTGGGGAGAAAAGCAGCATTTTCCTCCCTGCTTTGAATTTCTCCACTCTGCCAGGCGTTTTTGTCTTGCTTGGGAAGCAGCAGAGCCACGAGAAGAGGGACAAGGGAGGTGAGTTCTTCTTTTCTGTCTGCTCAGGCTGGCTCTGCTCTCCTCCAAGTGCTGGTTAATATTTTTTGCAGCAGGGGCCAAGGGGACGGAAGAGGAGGAGGAGGAGAGCATCAGAGGAAGGCAGGGGCCCCACGATATCCTGGCAGGGAAAGCCAGCCCAGAGTGAGCCTTGCTGGTGAGTGGTGCCTGGTGGGAATGTGCCGTGGGCTGTCCCAGCATTTCCAAATGGGAGCTTTGGGGGGACAGTGGGGGACAATGAGGGGACAGAGGGTGTTCTGGCAGCCACGTGGCAGCAAGCAGGGGGTGATCCTCAGAGCAGACTCCAGTCATGGCCTCTGGCTTGTATAGAGGGATCTGTGTTGGCCTCACTGCACCCCTCATGTGCACCCAAAATCTTGTTCCAGGAGCAAACCCCAAGCCGTGTCCTCAGCCAGGACCTGCACTGGGATTACAGTGTCCAGGATCTGTCACTTTTGTCCCCCAGCAGCCATTGCCCCACCCTCTGATAGGGAGCAAACCCGGCACCTTCTCTGTGGCCAAACAGCTCCTGAATTTCAGTGGGGGGGGGGAAAAAAAAAAAAAAGTGATTTCTTGAGGCATGAGCGAGCACAGGGTTGCCGTGCTCTGGGAATTCCCAAGCCCCTTTTTTGGTCCCTCTGTGGGGGTGTTTGGGAGCACAACTGGGAAAGGCACTCAGGGATGTGCCCCAGGGCTCGCTCAACATCTGCACAGCATCCAGAGGTGGGTGCTGAGGTGAGGCAGCCATCCAGCGAGGCAATTTGGGTTTTGCAGCTGGAGATGTCCTACATGAGCCGTGCCTGGCGGGCAGCAGCCCCCTGGAGAAACCCCCGGCCCTTCAGCAGCGCCTCGGGCCCCACAGCCAGGAAGAGCGTCCCGTACCAAAAAACGCTGCAGGAGGAGGGTGCCGGGAGCAGAGAGCCCAGCCAGCCCCTGCCAAAATCAGCACAGGTGGTGGTGGTGGGAGGGGGCAGCCTGGGCTGCCAGACCACCTATCACCTGGCCAAAATGGGCGTGAGCGGCGTGGTGCTGCTGGAGAGGGACCGCCTGACCTCGGGCACCACCTGGCACACGGCAGGTGAGCCTGGCACGGGCTGGACGGGGTTGGATGCTGCCCCAGGTGGGCACAGGGATGCTCGCGGTTTGGGATGTGCTGTTGGGATGCTCAGGGTTTGGGATATGCTCAGGGTTTGGGATGTTTTGTTGAGATGCTCGACGTTTGGGATGTGCTTTTGGGATGCTCAGGGTTTGGGATGTTTTGTTGAGATGTTCAGGGTTTGGGATGTGCTTTTGGGATGCTCAGGGTTTGGGATGTGCTTTTGGGATGCTCAGGGTTTGGGATGTGCTGTTGTCCCTGGGGTGGATCCATGGTACAGGCTGCATGTGGATGTGCTGGAGAATTTTGGTTGTAAAGGCTGAGAATTTCTGTTTTTCTTTCTGCCATAATGTTTTTTTAAATGTCCCCTAAATTTCCATTTTTCTTCCCCTCTGCAATTTATGTGGCTGCAGGAAAAGGAAACACTATTTTCATAGTTTCTTTCTCTCCCTCCTTTTTAAAGCCACTTTTCTTTGGCAGGGATGCATATAAGCTTATATATATATGTATATAAAAATCGATAAATATAAATAAATAAATCTATANTTCTTTTTTTAATTTTTTTTGGGATCCACCCACTCCACAACGCCTTTTCCCCATCCATTTAACGCCCAAATAGAGCAGAAAGCGATGGTTTGTAGCATTCCCACAAATCCACGAGATGGAGCACGAGCCCCGCAGGGTGACAGCGGACCTGGGGACCCTCTCTGCATCCCTCTCCGGGTGATGGAGCGGTGACAGAGCATCTGTCGCACCCTGTGCGTGTCCCCCGCAGGTCTCCTGTGGCAGCTGCGTCCCAGCGATGTGGAGGTGGAGCTGCTGGCGCACACCAGGGATGTGGTGAGCCGGGACCTGCCGGCCGAGACCGGGCTGCACACGGGCTGGCTGCAGAACGGGGGGCTCTTCATCGCCTCCAACAAGCAGCGCCTGGATGAGTACAAAAGGCTCATGTCGGTAGGGAGGAGCCGCGGGGTGTCCCCCGGCACGCTGGGATGCAGGATGGGTGGATTTGTGGAGCCCCCAGGTCTCTGAATGTCCCGTCCCTCACTGGAGAGCAGCGAGTGGCCCTTCCAGGGCAGCCTCCCGACTTGCTTATGCAGCCAAAATCCGTCAAACTCCTCCGAAGTTGGCAAAATTAAATCCCAAATTGGATTTTTTGACTGTTAAAATAGCGGCAGCATCGTTTTCCCCTTTGTGCAGCATCATTTTTCCAGCTGCACAGGCAGCCTGAATTCGGAAACAAGGCCATATTCCCTGAAATCTGAGCATCACCCCATGCTGGATTAGGGTTTGGGATGTCCTGGGATTCTCCTCCTGCAGCAGCTTCATGAACAAAGCTTTTGCTCCTCAGCTGAGCTCCTGGTTTTCCTGTGCCTTGGCAGCTGGGGAAGGTGTATGGTGTGGAGTCCCACGTGCTGACCCCGTCTCAGACCAAGGACCTGTACCCTCTGATGAACATTGATGACCTGTATGGCACCCTGTATGTCCCCAAGGATGGCACCATGGACCCTGCTGGCACCTGCTCCACTCTTGCCCGGGCAGCAACTGCCAGAGGTGCTACGGTAGTTATTAATTAGTAATTTACTCATTAATGCCTGTTGGTTTCATCCTCTGCCTTCCTCACCTTCTCCTTTCCCACCGGGGCAGAGCTGCTCCTGCAGGTTTGGGTTTTTCCCAGGAGGGTGTTGTCCTCTTGGCTGGGTCACAGTGACAAAGCTGGCAGGAGCCAGGAGATCCAGGGAAAACAGAGGGTGCAAAAAAGACCTTTAGGAACAGGACAAGAACGCTGCTTAGGTTCACTTTTCCCAGATTTGGGGGCTGCATGTCAGGTGAGGGGGGTTGTCCCCCTGCCCTGGTGACCCTGCTGTGACTCTGCCACCCTTCCTCTGCCACCAGATCATCGAGAACTGCCCGGTCACGGGCATCCAGGTGAGAACTGATGATTTTGGGGTGAAGAGGGTGCATGCAGTGGAGACAGCCCACGGGACCATCCAGACTCCCTGCGTGGTGAACTGTGCAGGTACAGGGGCAGGGCGCAGGGGAAGGTGTGGGACAGGGACAGTGGGACACAGCTCACAGGTGGCTTTGCTCCCGTGAGGAGGAAGGTCTGCATCAGCCCTTGTCCCTTGGGTGGCTGTCCCCTGCAGCTGTCTGGGGCATGGAGAGGGGCTCAGCACGGGCTTGTTGTCCCTGCAGGAGTGTGGGCACGGGCCCTGGGCCGGCTGGCAGGCGTGCACGTGCCGCTGGTGGCCATGCACCACGCCTACGTGGTGACCGAGCGCATCGAGGGCATCCAGGTCAGTCCTGCTGCTGCAGCTCGGCTCCTCTGCTCCGGGGGACAGGGCTGGAGAGGCAGAGAGACCCCTGTCCCTTCCAGAGACCCCCAGACCTGTGGGACCTCCTTGTTCCTGCCGGGTCAGGCTCTGCTCTCAGGAGAGTGCACACCCCTCAGCAGGGCTGTCAGACCACCCTGAGCAGAGCCAAATTTAATATTTAACGAGGATACAACTGGCAGGGTATTTTTTTCCCCTCAAGATCTCTGTGTTTGGTATCTGATAGCAGCAGTCATAAAGATCCAAGACCCTTTCTGAGCAAACCTCAGCCCTGGCAGGCAGAGGTGTAGCTCTCCAAGCGTTTCTAAAGTGCCCCAATAAATCTGTTCCTGCCATCTGGCTGTGGAGAACTGCTCGGGAGTTGAATGAGGCTTCATTCTCTCAGGCCCCAGTGCACTGAGGGTGACACATTAATTAGTTTCCATCCTGCTGACACAGTCTGTGCCTGACCTTTCAGCAGGAGGTGCCTCGTAGTAAAAAGTGCCGTGGTCCATGATTACATTTCTGTCGCAGTAACTGCGCTGGGCCGTACGCAGCAAGAAAGATTTCAGAGGAGAGGCTGCAGCTCACAGACCTCGGTGCCTCCTGTTCAATCCACTTAATTCCACTTGTCAACACGGGTTTCAGCAGGCCCTACACCAATTCTTCAGTGTTATCTAAATGTTTCCCCATCCATTATTCACAAGAACAAATCCCTCATTCTTCGTGCACCGCTGCCTGCGTGTCGAGCTGCTGCATCCTCCTGCGGAGGCAGGAGGCAGAGGAGTGATGATTCCTGAGCTAGGATCAACCCCAGGGGCTGCTCCCTGTCCTCAGGGCACCCCTGGGTGCTGCTCAGGTGTCTGTGCAAGCTGCTCTGCCCATGGTTTGGCCAGGTTAGCTGGAGTTGAGCTTTCCTCTTGGGGCAACGCAGGTGCCCAAATTCCACTGCTGAGGGAGCACCCACGGGGCCACTCCGTGTCCCATCCTCGACAGATCACTGCTGCAGGAGCCCACCCTGTGCCCTGGGTGCTGGAGGGGTGTGCCCATGGCTCCTGGCCTCCTCTGACCCCCGAATTCCCCCTCAGAACATGCCCAATGTTCGCGATCACGATGCCTCGGTCTATCTCCGTCTCCAAGGCGATGCCCTTTCCGTGGGTGGATATGAGTCAAACCCCATCTTCTGGGAGGAGGTGAGTGCAGCTGGGAGGTTTTCTGGGGGAACGAGGCAGGTTTCCAGGGAAGTGGGTGCAGTGTGAGCGTTCAGCCCCCTCATCCTGCAGGTACCAACCTCTGGTGGCTGCTGGGGAAAGCAGGGGGGAGCATCTCCCCTTTGGGGCTGTCTGTGACACAGAAATGCAGTGCAGAGGTGACAGGAGAGCCAGAAGCTGCTGTGCCCATCCTTCTATCCTTAATTCAGAGTTCAGGTTTGTCTGGGTTGTTTGAGAAAACCCCAAAATCCCAGAGATTCAATGCAGCCTCAATTTATCTTCTCCGAGGCTGCCAGAGATGAGAAGGTCTCACACCATCAGCCATCCTCTGTTCTGTGTCCTGATTCCTGTTTCTCACCTTTAGGTATCTGAAAAATTTGCTTTTGGCCTCTTTGACCTGGACTGGGATGTTTTCATGCAACACATTGAAGGTGCTGTCAACAGAGTGCCAGTTCTGGAGAAAACAGGAATTAAATCCACTGTGTGTGGGCCAGGTAATGTGGCTGTGGTGGCACTATGGTGGCTGGGTTTCTCCAAAGATCTTGCTGAAGGCAAAGGGAAACTTTATAACCTGGGGAGAAGAGAAACTCTCTGAACACAGAGAAAGTGCTGCTGGTCTGGCTGCAGTGGTGGCATCTTCCAAGGGGTGGCATTCCAGCCACCATTCTAGCCTGGGTGGAGAAATGGAATCACACATTCAGACTCACAGAATGGTTTGGCTTGGAAGGGATCTTCAAAGGTTATGTAATTCCAGCTCCACTGCCATGGGCACCTTCCACTGCCCCAGGTTGCTCCAAGCCCTGTCCAACCTCACCTTGGACACCTCCAGGGATGGAGCAGCCGCAGCTTCTCTGGGCACCCTCTGCCAGGGCCTCACCTCCTTTGTTGTAAATAACTTCTATCTTATAATTTCTTATAATCTTATACATTTCTTATAATCTCAATTGTCCCTCTTTCAGTTTAAAACCATTTCTCTGGGGAGCTGACTGCCAGGCTGGGAGTGAATGGATTTCCAGCTATGTTGTGGCCGCTGGACTGGAAAATTAAGGGGCAGATGTTTTTAAGCAGTGACTGTTATTTTACCAAGTGTTATCTTCTATTATTATTTTTTTTACGACTTGCTCCTGGTCTAGTGACATTAGATTTACCCAGATTTACATCCCAGGCTATCTGGTGTGGAGTTAAAGCCATCCCTGCTGTGGCAGCTGGAGGTGGTGCCAGACATTGAGCCCAAGCCTTGCATACTTTGTTTGGCCTTAAAATCCACTATGCACTAAAAAATCAATTGTAATGAAAGCCCTTTGTGCTGAGGCACTTCAAGGGAAACGCTTTGGTTGTGTGAGGGGAAAGCAGGGCACATCTCTTGCCCTGCAGCAGATCAAACATGACTTGTACAAGGTGGAGACCTTGGCCCTGGGTCCAGTGGTTTGATTACACTGCAGTGTGAGCAGAGCAGAGCTGGCTGCTGGTGGATGAATGTCTCCTCTTTGTAGTACAATAATGTCATTTTCCAAGGCTCAGGTCTCCTCCTTTTCTCCTTCTTGATTGAAACCAGCAGCCTGTGGCAGCTGAGTCATGCTGGGCTGAAGCAAATGGCAAAGGCTTTGTCCCCTCTGCTGTGGTCACCGTGCCAAGGTCCCTGGAGCCCTCACCACCTACCCAGGGCAAAGTCAGCCCTGCTGGCAGGGGAGCTGCTTTGGCTGCTGCTCCATTAACTCCCTGAGTTTGTAGCCTGGAATATCTGTGCAGGGATGTTGGCATGTGAGGAGCTGCTCTGGTGACAGTGGAAATATTCTGGCTCTGCTCCTGCCTTCTCTGGAGCAGGGATCAGGGGAAACAAACTGGGCATTGCTAAGTGGGGAAAGACCACACTGGACTCAGTTTTTCCCCCTTTTACATGGATGGATGGATGGATCACCATCAAACAGGGAGGAGGATTGCACACCTCTGTCAGGGGCTTTGCTGTCCTCCCTGGTGAGGATTTGCAGAGGGATTTCCATGGCTGATGGCCCTATGGAATAGCACTGGCAGCAGGAGACATTATGAGCACAGGAGAGACATCCTCAGCCCTCCCTCAGCTGAACCAAGTGGCTCAAAGTCATGGAATTTCCCAGCAGGGATTAATGAAGGTGGAATACACCATCAGGAAATAGGATCCAGATGTTAAAATGGCAGCACAGAGATCAGTGCAGCCCCCTTGACAGGGGATTGGGAAGGAAAAAAGAGCCCTCACAGTGTCTCATACACTTTGTCTTGGGGAATTCACTTTGCTTCCCAAATTTTCAGTCTAACTCCAAAAACCTGTGCTGGGAAGTGCTTGGTGCTGGTCCAGCTCTGGCCCCACTGACCTCCCTGCGAGCAGGAAACGGGTTTGTAAAGAGTGTGATGTGTCCCCAAAGTGTGTGATCCCCCTGTCCTGGCCTGGCTGGCACATCCCCTCTCTGTTTTTCAGAGTCATTCACAGCTGACCACAAACCACTCATGGGAGAAGCTCCAGAAGTCCGAGGGTTCTTCCTTGGCTGTGGCTTCAACAGCGCTGGTAAGAGACACCTGAAGGGGTCACACCCAGCTGGCACGGGGTCCCAGGTGGATCCTGGCATTCCACAGCCTCCTGGCCTGGTCTGCATGGTGCCCTGTTTCCCAGGGATGATGCTGGGAGGTGGCTGTGGCAGGGAGTTGGCTCACTGGATCATCCACGGCCGGCCGGAGAAGGACATGTACGGCTACGACATCAGGCGAGTCATTGATGCTGGCTGCCCCAGCTCCCCCCACGGGCATCCCTCATCCCTGCTGCCCCTTGGGGATGCTTTTGAGGCAGGGCTGGCATCAGGGATGGGTGTCCAGGCAGCATCTGTGTCCCTTCAAGGAGCTGGAATCAATTACATGCAGTGGCTTTAATGAATGTACACGTGGGGTTTATCTCATTTGCCTCATTCCACACAAACAACTTCCATCAGGCACAGGAGATTGTGGTGATGGGGAAGGATGGGGTAATTACGTTTGGGTTTTGTTGTTCAATTAGTGCCGTGCCTAATCCTCTAAGTTAATAATTGGGGGGATGATTTCAACAGCACAAAGATTAGCTCAGCCCCCCTCTGCAGCACCACCCGGGCTGGGAGATGTGGCTGTGCAGATGTTGGCTCAGTAATTGCTTTTGACTTGCTAGATTGTCTTTGATTGGGTTTGGGCTTTCTTACAGGGCTGTGGTGACAGCAATCACCTTGTGGGGCACAAAGCTTTGAAAATCTCAGGTCGCTTTAGTGGCCAAGCTGGTGAATGCCATGTTGGCTTGGGCTGTGGGAGTGAGGGGCTGCAGAGGTGAGGGAGAAGCCTCCAGGTGCCCCCTTCCACCAGCTGGGCTCGGGATGGGGATGGAGAGATGGAGAAATGCCAGGCTGGGCACTGAGTTGGCACCAGCACAGCCCCCCTGACCTGCACCAAGGGACCCCAGCCCTGCTCAGAGCAGCCAGGGGCTTTGCACCCAGACATCTCCCGTGTCCCATGTGCCCTGTCATCAAGCTGTCAGTCCCATTCATTCCTTTTGGTGACAATTACCAAGCTCCTCTTTAAATAACTCCCTTTTCCACACATTTCAATATTTATCCTCTCGGAACATTTGCTTGTAAATATTTCATCTGGCAGCTGTGGCCCGCTTGCTGCTGTCAAAAATTCAGCTCGTTGGTGAAGGGGCTGAGGCTTTTGGGGCAACCAGGGGTGCTGGTGACGTGCCATGTGTCACCTTCTGCCAGCAGGAGAGGCAGCTGCTCTCACAACTCTTGGGGAGCATCACTTGTGCTCCTTGCAGGGCTCAGCCCCATGCCCTGCCTCTCCTCTGTGCCCAGTCAACAAGGAGGGAAGCAGAAAGTATCCTTTTAGAAGTCCCTAGAAATGGCATTTTGTCTTTCATGCCTGGCTCCTTTTCTCCAGCCCTGGGAAAGATGCCACTTGTGTCCAAGGCTGCTCCCTGTGAGTTACAGGTCTCTGGGATTAACAACCTGACTGTGGGCTGAGCTGGCACATTCCTTCAAGGAGATTTTCTGTTTGAAAGATGAAAATACTTCAAACAAAATAATATAATATAAATAATAATATAAATAATTTGGATTGGATTTTATTTATATTTCACTCTGAGGAGAACAGGGTGAAAAATATAAGGAATGTCCAGGGCTCATTCCCTCATCAGGGCTGTGTTTAAACCTGAGGCTGGTCCCATGTTGAAGTGAGGCAGAATTAACCTAAAGTTAATTGTATTTTTTTTTATTTCCCCTCCTCAGCAGGGCTGTCTTCTGCTCCCAGTTGCTCTGGGATGGGGCTGAGAGCTCAGTGGGGCTGCAGCTCCCATGGGTAGCACCGAGCCCTGCTTGGCTCCTCTGCTCCTACCCACAAAACCGGAGCAGGAATAGCAATTTTACACCAGCAGCTGCATCCACACCTGGGTCTGGCCAAGCAGGCCATGAGGTGGTGGGCTCATCCAGATGTTGCCATCTTCCAGGAGGTTTCACCACTCCCTGACCGACAACAACCGCTGGATCCGGGAGCGCAGCCACGAGTCCTACGCCAAGAACTATTCCGTGGTGTTCCCCCACGACGAGCCCCTGGCAGGACGGAATGTGAGGAAGGACCCCCTGCACGAGGTGAGGACACCACCTGGGCTGGCCCTCACTGCAGCAAAAAGGAGCTCACAAGGGGTGGCTGCAGCTGTGCTGTTCTCCAAAACCTCTGTGCTCCCATCCATCCGTCCTGGGGAGATCCCTGCCAGATCCCACAGCTCACTGTGAAGGTTCTGTTTAATGCTGGAGAGCCTGAGCATTCCTGGGATATTTAACGCAGCAGATATGGATTAAGAACCTGGTGATGGTCACTGGGCAAGAGGAAAGGAGAGAGGAGAGCTCCGAGGCTGAGTCCATCCCAGGAGCAGCTGAGAGGGCTGAGGATGCTGAATGCTCTCAGGAATCTCCTGCCCCTGCTCACAATTTAGCAGCAGTTTCTCTCCAGAACAGCATCTCTCAGTGTGGAGTGAGGCTGGGGCACAAGGAGGGGTGTGGGAAGGGGGATGTGCCTCTGTGGATGTGGTTTTGCCAGCACCCCTGAAGTGTTTCTCTCCTGGAGCCACCAGCCAGGGCTCCCTCCTGCTCCAGCCCCTTCCTCACACAAATATCCACAGGTGAACACTCTCAAGGTGCAGCACTTGAGAGAAAACCCCAATTCCCAGCATTTTGCTGCAGCAGCAGCAGCTCAGAACCCCCCAAATCCCTCAAGACACTCAGCGTGACTCAGCAGCAGAACCTCATCCCACTGCCAGCCCCAGCCCCAGCCCTGGCAAAGCCACATTTCCCAAGCCCATTCCTGCTTCTCTCTGATTGACATCACACCATTCCTCTTCCAGCTGGAGGGCAGAGGCTCAAGCAGTGAAACAGACACCCCTGCCCACCAGCCCCCGGTGTTTGGTTGACAGCTCAGTTGTTTTCTGTCACTGAGGATGCAATTTATTTTTTAAGAGCACATCTAATAAGCGATGCCCACTTGACTGACAGGCTGCTATTTATCCATGCAGCTCCAGAACATGTGCTGTGTTTTATAAATAGGCACTGAATGATTTCTGAGATGTTCAACAAAATCTATTCTTTTCCGAACTGAGGCTCCAAACAAAAATGTCTTAATGGATCCCTAATTAATTGCGTGCAGAGAGATTTTCCTGAGAGCACAGAGGAGGAATGAGAAGGTTGCTGTATAAATATTAAATGTTGTTATATAATTACTCTGTAAACATGGTGGGGAATCTTGCTCTCTGCATGTAGCATCTCTAGGTCAGTAATTTGGGCACCCTAGTGCAGGTTTTGGTGGGTGCACAGCTGGGTTGTGGCTCTCTGCCCCTTGACCACCCTTGAGGAAAACATCCTGCCTGAGGGGGACAAAAATCAGGCAATTCTTCGGTTTAAAAGACAAACTGCAGGGCTGATTTTGGCTGTTGATAACCAAAGCCAAGGGGTCACAAGTCTAGTCTTGAGCCCACATCTGCAACCAAGGAGGGCAGCCTGAGTGCTGCTCAAAAAGCTGTGAAAAGGCTTTTTTTGAACAAGCTGTTTGTTCCCATTTCTTGTGTGTAGGAGCTGCTGCGACAGGGCTGTGTTTTCCAGGAGAGGCATGGCTGGGAGAGACCTGGCTGGTTCAACCCTGGGGGAGCAGCCCCGGTAAGAACACCTGGGCTTTTGGGGGGTCTTCAGCCTGGAGACAGCAGCTGGGGTAGTAGCATCCCTGAGGGCAGGGATTTTGGGGTCAGGATCCATCTTTGAGGGCAGGGATTTTGAGGTGGGGATCCAACACTGAGGGCAGGGATTTTGGGGTGGGGACCTGTCACCATAGGCAGGGATTTTGGGGTGAGGTTTCATCCCCACGGGCTGGGGTGTTGGGGTGGGATCCATCCCTGAGGGCAGGGATTTTGGGATGTTGGGGATCCATCACTGAGGGCAGGGATGTTGGGGTGAGGATCCATCCCCACGGGCAGGGATGTTGGGGTGAGATCCATCTTTTAGGGCAAGGATGCTGTGGTCAGGACTCATCCCCATGGACAGGGATGTCAGGGTGGGCACCCACCAGCACAGCCATCTCTCCAGGAGTGGGGTGAACATGACAAGGAGTCCTTTGGCTTCAGCCTCACATCCTCTTCCTCCCTGTCCCCGTGCTCCCGCACTCCCAGGTCCTGGACTATGATTACTACGGCGCCTACGGCCGCCAGCGCCACAGCGACTACACCTACAACCGCCTGCTGGGGGACGAGTACACCTTCGACTTCCCCCCTCACCACGACATCGTGAGTGGGGCTGACAGCCCCTCCTGCCCTGCCAAAACTCCCAGGGAGCTGGGGGACTTGGAGCCTGCCCCCCATCGCTGCTCTGGGGGGAGCTGGTGATGCTCAGACAGAGAGGAAGCTACAAAACAGTGAAAAAGTGTCACAAAAATATTAAGAGAAATATGTACCCTGTGCTCAGAAACCTCAGGGGAGAGGCCGTGGGAATTATGCTGCTGCTTTCCTAAAGTGTTGAGACCAGCTTGGGGGGGAAAATTCAATTTGATCAAATGTGGGTGTTATTAATGATAACTGTCACTGAGTTAGTGAGGTGAGGAAAGGGATCAAGCACTCGGAATGGCCTGTCAGGCTCGCTCCAGCAAATACCTGATTCTTTCAGGAGCATTTTGAAGCCTTTAAAGGCACCAGGCAAGTGTCCTGGTATCATTTCCCTTTACATAAATGGTTTAATTTGTGTTTCCCTTTGTGGGCTGAGAGCATGGCTCAGCCTCAGCGCCGTGTTTGCTTTAATTGCAGATCAAGAATGAATGTTTAACGTGCAGGAACGCCCTGGCTCTCTTCGACATGTCTTATTTTGGGAAATTCTACCTGGTTGGACCCGAAGCTACGAAAGCAGCTGACTGGCTGTTCAGTGCTGATGTGAGCAAAGCTCCAGGTACAGCCTCAGCTCCTCGCTTTGCCGGGGAAATCTCGCCCCAAAACAAGCCAGGGGAACCCAGACTGGCTTTTCCTTTCAAGGCAGCCTTTGCAGAGGGTATGGGAAGTGTGTGGGAGAGGCTGCCCTCCCTTTCCTCACCACAGTCTGGATTCTGCCTCCTTTACACAGGGGCTCAGTGCTCTGAGCTCGGGGATGAAGGAGGGAGGTTTCCCTCTGGCTCCAGCTGTGGCTCACATCTGGAGGCTCAGTGGGTGCTGGAGTAAATCAAGCACAGCCTTCACCAGCTGTGATTTGTTGTCCCCTTTTCCGAGGCTGGGAAGCAGCTCCTGGCATTTCCAAGGATGCAAGTAAAGGGAAAAAAAGCATCGTTCCTTTCCCCCTGCTGGTGCAGGGTCGGTCAGGGCAAAGCCAGGCGGATGATTTAAGGATGGGGACACCTTTTCCTGCTGCCCACCTGCTCCCTCCCTCCGGGGCTGGCTGATGGGCAGCGGTGCCCGTGTGCCCCGCAGGTTCCACCGTGTACACCTGCATGCTGAACCGGCAGGGTGGCGTGGAGAGCGACCTGACCGTCAGCAGGATCAGCCCCGGGGCCCCGGGCTCCCCCGTGGCCCCCACTTTTGAAGGTAAAACCCTGAGCTGGGGATGCTCTGGCTGTGCAGGTGAATTCCCAGCTGCCTTTTCAGCCGTGTCAATGCACACAAAGACTTTTCCAGTCTTTGGGCAGGTTTGTTCCAGCACCTCCTCCCTCCCTGCCACGCTGGAGGGGCTGCAGGAACAGGGCTGATTGCATTTTCCTAATGGCAGCCACATGGCTTTTTCCACCTCTATCCTGTCCCTGTAACCTGATTACGGCCCCTGTCCCCGGGGCCCTGCACTGCTCAGCGCTGTTATTGGGTTTGTCCAGCCCCGGCTGGCGGCTCTGACCTCTGTCCCAGCCCTTATCAGCAGCAATTAAGGGGGATTGAAAAGCAGCAGAGCGGCCCTGGGGGCAGAAATGGCATTAGGCATGTGGAGGAGGATGCTGAGCTCGTCTCTGGCCAAGCACAGGGTGTGCCGGTGCCACAGAGCCCTGTCCCCACGCTGTGTCACCTTCAGGTGTGGCATGGGGCAGTCTCACCCCAGCAGTGTGGGGTGCCAGTGATTCTTCCCTCCCTTGTGGGAGAATCCTTCTTCCCTCCTGTCTGGGACGCTGGCAGGGGAAGCAGGGTGGGAAGTGGCTGGCAGAGCTGCAGGCTTTGTCGGGCGCTGGAGGAGTTTAATCACAGCAAAGTCTATTTTTCCAATTACAGTAGGTGGCTGCACTTATTATCATTATGACAGAATACCAGAGAGCAATTTCGTAGTGGCAGGAAAGACAGAGGGAAGATTGATTACATATTAATCAGCTCTCAAACACCATCCCTGGGGATTTTTCCACCCAGGATTACCGAGGAGATGAAATTCTTCCTTGCATACAGTACAATTCCCACATTGGTTATGGGCTGGTCGCTGTAACATTCCCTGCTCTCACCTGTGGCTCACAGCTCCCTCCACACCTGAGGGTCTGTTCTGTTCTGGGACAAAAGTGCAGATGCTTTTGCTGTTGGTCTCAAGGAGTTTTTTCCTGTGATGCTCACACACTTTCACTGTTAATGCTCATTTGGTTTTCACTGTGCTGAGCCCCAAAGCCTTCCCTAATCCCACTGCTCTTTAACCCCCCCTTTTTATTGGCAGTCCCCACCCAGGGCTGGGCAAGCTGGAGAGGCTCAGGGCTGCACTTCAGGCTCTGCAGAGCAGAACCACCCCAGCCCAGCACTCCCAGCCCTGAAAGGCTGCCCGGGGCTGTGTTCCAGGGGACGGCTATTACCTGGCTATCGGCGGGGCTGTGGCTCAGCACAACTGGTCCCACATCACCACCGTGCTGCAGGACATGAAATTCCAGTGCAAACTCCTAGACTGCTCGGAGGAGCTGGGCATGATGAGCATCCAGGGCCCTCTGAGGTGAGAGGTGTGGGTCCCTTCCTGCAACCTGATCGTGGAAAGGTGGAGGGAGGGATGGATGGAGAGAGGGATGGAGGGAGGGATGCAGGGATGGAGGGAGGGATGAAGGGATGGAAGGAAGGATGGAGGGAGGGATGCAGGGATGGAGGGAAGCTTACCTCAGGTGCAGGTGCCTGTGTTGGGCAGGGGTATGTGTGAGCCCCATTACAGAGTGCTGATCTGGCTGGGATATCACTCCATTTTCCATGGAACTGAATTTTTTTTGAGGTTCCCACAGCACTGCACATCAGCCAGCTCAGCTCCTCTTTGTAGTGAGAAGTCTGTCTTCCTAGCAAGATGAGGGAGCAAGTTTTGGGGATAACCCTCAGGGCAGCTGGCAGCTGAGTCCCCTCACTCACTGTTTCCCCACTTTGCTCTTTCCCCACAGCCGTGTTGTTCTCCAAGAAGTGCTCGACACCGACCTCAGCAACGAGGCTTTCCCCTTCTCCACACACAAAATCACCACGGCTGCAGGGTGCCAGGTAGGCAGGGGCCACTCCTCGAGCTGCCCAGGGAGCTCTGGGCACCCACCAGCCTGCACAGCCAAGCACTGGTTTGGAAGGGACCTTAGAGCCCATCTTGTTCCACCCCCTGCCATGGGCAGGGACACCTTCCACCATCCCAGGTTGCACTAAACCCTGTCCAACCTGGCCTTGGACACTTCCAGGGATGTGGCAGCCACAGCTGCTCTGGGCAAACTGTGCCATCTCCCTCTGTTAGGAATGTGTCTGCCTCCACTTTGTTGCCGAGAGTTTTGTTGTGGTTTTTGTAGGAAAAGGCCAAAACCCAGAGTGAGAACAGGATGTTTCCCTCCCTGACTGCCTGCCAGGTGCCATCCTGCTCTCCCAGTAGTGTCACAGCACTGAGCTTGGGGAAGGGACAGGGTGACTCATGGCTTTGCAGTGATGCTGGAGGAACCAGAGACGCCTCCTTGGATTAGGGCAAGCATCAGTGATGAGATCTACCTGACACTCCAGACACTTTTCATTTCCCCCTCCTCATAAAAAAATGGGGACAATTTAATGCAAAGCTTGTCAGGTACTGGCAGTAGGGACTGGGCAGCCTGGGAGCTGCTGTGTTTGATCACAGGAGAAGCCTGACAGCCCTAAGCTTCCTACCCAGGCACAGATCATCCTGCTTCTGCCCAGGCTTCAGGGCTCACTTATGCCCTGAAGCTGTTGATTGAGCCTGCTTGAAACACCCTAAATAGAAGAGCTGGTGACCATGAAGTGTCATTTTTCTCAAAGGAGAAATGACTGGTGAAAACCTGCTGCTGGCAAGTTTGGGTATCAGGGAAAAGATTTTGCAAGGTTTCCTGGAGAAACTCTGGTTTCTCAGTGATGTTTATCCTGTGTGAAATATTCCTATGGTTGCATAAACACTTTGAAGAGAGGGTGGAATTTGTAACCCCTCCTTTCCATGGGAAACCTGGGCAGCCATGATCCCAGAGCATCCCTCTCCTGCTGGATGAGCTGGCTGGGAGGAGGGACTGTGCCCAGGACTTGCTCTGGCTCTCAGGCTGGTGCCTGGTGGAGGATGAAGGAGGTGAAGGTGAAGCAGTAAATCTCATAAAAGGCAGCAGGAGAGCCAGGAGCTGCAGCAGGCTGGATGTTAAGGAAATTGGGTTAAGCCACGTGCGGCCACTTTTCATTCAGAATTAAAATGGCTTTAATTCGACTGCAGCTGCCTGCTGAAGGGATTGCTGCTAAATCAAATTACAGTGTCTTGATTTGGGAGCAAAAGCCTGGCCAGGCCTTAAGGTGGTTTAACTAAGGAACAAGTTTTGCCCAAGTCAGATCAATCTCCAAACCATTGCCATCAATGCACCCTGGGCTTGGGGTGCCCAACAACTCAACCCACAGCGAGTTCAGTGTCCCTTGGAGGGGAACCATGGCCTGGGGGACTTCAAAGACAATCCACTGGTGCAGGTTGTCCAAAGTGCTGGATTTTAGTCTCCATTAATCCTCCCCCCACCCTCCCTTGTCAGCCTGCAGCAGGCTGATATCATCTTGTAATAATCTGCTTATCTCCTGGGAAAGGTGTAGAAATGTTCCTGTCTCCACGGGTGTGATGAGTTTATTTGCATTTCACTTCAAGTTTGTTATAAATAATCCGGTCCTTCAAGGAAGATAGAGCTGGCAGAAGTTTTGTGGATTCTTTGGAGTGTAAATTCCCTGATGGACAGAGAAAAGCTGTCCTGCCTAAGGGGTGGGGACTCCATGCCTCCTGCCAGGGCCACCCTTCAGGAGTGGACATTGTCCCACTGAACAATTAATAGCAGGGACCCCATCCCATGCCAGATTTAGTGGGAGGATTTCTCAGGGCAGCAGGCTGGAGCCTTTGCTGATATTATCACCTTCCAGGGGGATTAAACTGAACCCAGCATCTTAAAAAAGTTATCACCGAGTTTTTCCTGCATTAACTCAGCAATTGAACAAAATCAGCTGGAGTCAAAGGAGAGTTCCAGCAGAGTTAATGACTCTGGAAATTATGGACTGGTTTGTGAGTTTATATATAGAGTCTCTCATTGTATGGAACAGCAGAGAAAGGTCCCCCTTTGAATCTGACTGCTGGAGGCAGGGGAAAATTCAGGTTTTCATTTTCTACAATACCTGGAATGCTTTTGAATTGCTGCACAAAACCCCAGGAACCGATGCTGTTTCACAGCTCCAGCTGAAAGACCTGTTCCTGTGGGAATCCAGCAGAGCTGCTGAGTCCAGCCTTAGCATTCCCCTCCGTGGTGGGATGTGAATCCTGCCTGGGGTTCACTCACATGGGGGCAGCCCCAATCCCTCCCTGTGCTGAGCTGATCACTGGCACCCCAATTTTCCAGGGTTACCTGTTTTCTGTGGGGCACTGCTCTTGCTGGGATGCTCCTTCCCCTGGAGCACTTTGAGAGGAAGTTTCTCCCAGGAGTAACTTGCTCTTGATTGTAGAGAGCACTTCAGCAGCAGCCACAGGCGGGGTTAATGAGCCGGGAAGTTGCCTGTCAATCCCCGGAGCATCTCCTGCCCCAATGAAGATGGAAGCTGCCTTGCAGCAGCCTCATCTCTGGCTGTTCCCTAATTAGATGACACCTTTGTGTGAGGAAAAGGCTTCTCTGAGCCCCTCATGCTCCTGGGGAAGGGATTGCCAGCCTTTGTGCCTCTCTGCAGGGCTGTGCCAGGCATCAGGGCTGGCTCCTCAGGAGGAGCCTCAAAAAAAATTCCCCATCCTCAGTGTTCCCTCCTCCTCCCCACTCCTGTTCAGAGGTTAAGGCTTGTCACAAGCTGCCCTAAAGTCTGCTTGAGGACAGGATTTTTGTGCTATGGATTTGGGTTCCCAGCCATGCCCTCTGGCCATGCTGGCAGCACAGAGCCCAGGCAGCCCTTGGGCACTTCTGCCTGCTTTGGGCAGCAGCTGCTGGTGTCTGTTTGCATTTGTCCCCAGGATTAGAGAGCACAGCTGGCACCGGCTCTGCTTGCAGTAAGAGCTCAGCAAATGGCAAAATGCAGCTTCTGCCCCAACCATTCCCAGAGCCAGCGTGGCCAGGCCAGCCCCAAGGGCACCAGAACCAGCCTGGAGTGTGTTGTGAGCTGGAACCTGCTTTGTGAACAGGACAGATCAGAACCCAGAGTGGCACTCTGGGGTTAATTCTCTCCCAAAGCGAGCTCTGTGTTTGCAGTGGATGTGTACCCAAAGGGATGAACCAGAGGGGTTTTGTGGGGGAGGAAGTGGAGAAATACAATGGGATGAATCAGAGGGAAAGTCAGCTCAGACTCAAGGGCTGTCTCCAGGGAAGGTGTCTGAGTTGGGCTGGTCCCAGCTGGCCTGGCAAGCTTTGGGAATGCAGAGTGTTTCAGAGGGACAGCAGGAGGGTGCAGGCAGGGCTGCTGGGTGAGAAGCTGGTGGAACACAGGCAGGGCAGTCTGTTCCCTGGGATTGCAGCCAGGCCCCATCCCTGGGAATGAGGCTTCTCTGGAGAAGCACCGAGTCCCTTGTGCCGATCTGCTCCTTCCTCCTTGGAGCTTCTGGCCTTTGGTGTGGAGCTCTGACAGCACAGCTTTGGGACACAACCTCAGTGGGGAAACTTGAGTGGAAATTTCCTGATGGGAGTGGGATGTGGGTCAGGACACTAGGCTCAGCCCCTGCCCAGGAAGGAGCCTTTGGGTGCCTCTGCTGTTCCAGAAGGGAACATCCCTGTGGGAGGGACAGCAGGCATGAAGTGGCCCAAAAGTAGGACAGTCCTGCTGAGGACCAGCTTCCCTGTCTCAATGGATCAGCAGAGGGAGACAAAAGCTCAGCTGGAGCTGGAGCATCACATCTCACCCCAGCCCTGGAATCCGTACCCAGCAGCCAGCTCTGCCCACTGGCACTGAGGGTAGCTGGGTTTGAGATGCCAGGCTTAGGTTGTCCAGAGATGAGAAATTCACTCTGACCCTGTCTTTGTGCAAGAAAGGAGGGCACAGAACTGCCTTCCACCACAAGGTTCCAACAAGTTTCCCAGTCAAAGCTGCCTTTTCCCTGGCATGGGAGTGTGTGGCCTCTCCCAGCCCAGCTCCACCACAGGGACGTTTTCCCTCTTGCCTTTGCAGGTCCGTGCCATGAGGCTGTCGTTCGTGGGTGAGATGGGCTGGGAGCTGCACGTGCCCAGGGCTGACTGTGTGAAGGTTTATCGGGCTGTGATGGAGGCAGGAGCCCGGCACGGCATCGCCAACGCCGGCTACAGAGCCATCGACAGCCTCAGCATCGAGAAAGGTCCTGCCTCTCCTCTCAGCACCACTCTCTGCTTTTCCTCCAGCACAGGCACCAGGGCAAGGAGCTGTATCTCAGCTTCAGGGGGAAGTGTGACTGGAGGTGTGGCAGGTCTCAGAATGCTGTATGAGCTCGTTTTAGCCAGGGCCAGCGGGTGTGCAGGGGGCAGGGGCGATGTTCTGTCCTGGTGCTGTGGCAGGGGTCAGGGGGTGACCTGTGCTTGCTCCCTGCAGGGTACAGGCACTGGCACGCTGACCTGCGCCCCGATGACACCCCGCTAGAAGCAGGCTTGGCCTTCACCTGCAAGCTCAAGTCCAGCATCCCCTTCCTGGGCCGGGAGGCTGTGGAGGCTCAGAAAGCCAAGGGCATCTTCCGCCGCCTCGTGTGCTTCACCACGGAGGAGTGAGTACCTGGATCTGCTCCCTGCTGGATCTGCTCTGAGCTGGATCTGCCCTGTGCTGGATCTGTTCTGTGCTGGGTTTGCTCTGTGCTGGATCTGCTCTGTGCTGCAGCTCCCAGCTCCAGGACCACCCCTGGAGCAGCACCTTCACCCAGCCCTGTGTGCACACACACACACAGGTGCCACACCTGGACACATGTGGGGCTCAGCTGAGAGCCAGCTCAGCTGTTTTCCATGCTCTAATTCCAGCTCTAATTTAAATGCTGCTGCAAACTCCCTGTTGGATGTTCAGTGGGAGCTGCAAGTGGTGTGAGGGGGTTGATCTTGTTTTGCCTGGGAGGTTTTGCAAATTGGGCTGGAGGGAGTTAGGGTTCAGCAGGGAGAGGTGAATGAGCCTGTGGGCAGTGGGAGCCCAGCCAGACCCCTGTGCCCCGTGGAGGGGCTTTGCTGTGGCAGCTGTGCCCTTGCCTTGCAGGAAGGTGCCCATGTTCGGCCTGGAGGCGGTCTGGAGGGATGGCAAGGTGGTCGGCCACATCCGACGGGCAGATTTTGGATTTGCCATCGACAAAACCATCGCCTACGGCTACATCCGTGACCCTGCGGGGGGCCCGGTGAGTGCAGACCCCCGGGCTGGCTGTGCCTCCTTTCCTGCACTGGCACAAAACCACTGCTGTCACGTGGTGGGAGATGGGACCCTCGTGCAGGCTGGAGGGTGAGGAATGTCACGGCTCGGTGACAAATTGGTGTCACCCACTGTCACTGGGTGAGGTCCATGCATGGCTCAAGTGCTGCCTCGGGTGTTAATTGCAACCAAATATTTAATTGCAGTAGTGAATTAGTTAATGATGTAGGGAGCAGTGGCCAATAGGAGCAGGGCAGGCTCTTAATTAACCCTGGCAGACTCCTGGGTAATCAGTGAGGTGCCCTCATTAAGCAGCGTGCTGTGGGGACAGAGGTTGGGGTGACACCTCCAGGGACCTTGTCTATGCCAACCAAGAGCTGTGTGTGTGCGTGCTGTGACTGCTGTTCTTGCTTGCCTTGGCTTCTCATCCTGCATCTCTGCAAGAGCCCCAGGGCAAGTGAGTTTCTGGGCCAGTTGCCCCTGGGAGCCCCCTTTTCTCCCAGGGATGAATGTTCCTCCTTTTCTTCTTCCTCTCCCTTTCCCCTTTTCCTTTTTTTTTTTCCCTTTCCCCTCTCCTTTCTTCTCCTTTTCCTTTCCCCCTTTTTCTTTCCATAATATACCTCCACAGGGGAGAAAAAAAACCTAAAATTTGAAACACTGAATTTATTTTCTTTAATAGGATGCTTTTAGCAGTTCTCTTCCTCCTTTCTGCACATCCTCTTGGGTTGGCAGAGCCGGGTTTTCTGCAGAGAGCAGATGTGTGGGGTGGGTGGGAGCTTGCCCAGGGATGGAGCTGGGATGCTGGGACCCTACAGGGGTTTTTCCATGGTTCTGCCTCGCAGGTTTCCCTGGATTTTGTGAAGAGTGGCAGCTACGAGCTGGAGCGGATGGGAGTGACCTTCCCGGCCCGAGCTCACACCAAGTCCCCGTTCGACCCCGACAACAAACGTGTGAAGGGCTTTTACTGAGAGGGAGAGGAGCTGCCTGTGCAATCCCAGCCCCACAGCCCCTGCTGGCTCCGGGGTCAGCTGCAACAGCCTGGAACTCGTCAAGTCAATGAGGGTCAAACCAGAGGGGAGAGGAGGAAGAGATTCCAAAGACCCCAAAGACTCTAAAGCTGTTTCCCAAGTGAAGTGGTGCCACTGCAGCAATAATTCTTTTCCATGGGTTAATTGGCCTGCAAACTGTGTTTGGTCTCACTGCATGTGAAGTGGTTTCAGTTTTTGACTTTGCTGGAAACTCCCCCCAAATGTAGTTTCACATTGCCTGGAAATGAATTTTTTTAAACTAACTCTGCTGTTAGTACAGCTGGAGCCTCCAAGCCTGCTGTCCCTCTGGTGCCTTGGTGTGTCTGTCCCCGCTCCCATGGGTGTCCCCTTGTCCTGGCTGTGCCCTGGGGACTCTGCTGGGGTGGGGGCTGTGGAGGGAAGGGGCAGCAGTGCAGGGTCATTGCCCAGGCTCACACTGGGGGCTCTTCTCTGCCAGTGCTGTTTGTGCTTGTGTGTCACAATCATGGAACAATTTGGGTTGGAAGGGACCTTAAAGCCCATCTCATCCCATGGGTAAGGACACCTTCCACTATCCCAAGCTGCTCCAATCCCCATCCACTCTGGCCTTGGACACTTCCAGGGATCCAGGGGCAGCCCCAGTTTTCCTGGGCTGCTCCTGGCACAGGCTGTGGTGTAAGGTGCCCCACAGCTGCCCTTGGCCCTGTCCTCTGGCAGCTCCCTGGTCCCCTGTGGCATCTTCCCAAAGGTCACCTTGGAGGTGGCTCCTTTAGCTCCCCTCAGAGAGGGGGGTGCTGGCAGAGGCTGAGCTGTGAGCCCAAAGCCCTGCAGCCTCTGGCAGCTCCGAGCCAGCCCCGGGGGCAGCAGGGAGGGTTTGCCCTCACACGCACACTGAAGGGAAGGATCAGCAATCCTCATCACCAGCCCTTGCTCTGGTCCCCTCACTGGGCTCTCTGCTGAAGCTTTCACCCGCCTGAAGAAATAATCTCACTCCCTGCTCTTCCCTTTTTATCCCTTGACTAGGTTTGCTTGGGTCATACCCTCTTTAGAGCTGATTTCAATTCCTTACCCTCGTGCCACGAGCGCCAGGGGCAAGAGCGTGAACTCTGAAATGCTTTGGTTTTACTGAAAACATTAAAAAACAAGATTGAGATGAATTTTTCTTTTGAATAGGAGGTGACTGCCCTCCCTCTGGCAGGCGGGGGGCAGGGGAGGGGTGGCCACAGTCCTGGTCTGAGTGAAGGAGCATTCTGCCTCTCTGCCAAGCCAGGCATCCACTCTGTGCCTGGAGATCAGCTTTTGCTTTAAAAAGCCTGTTCTGGTGTGCAGTGCTCTGACCTGAGGTTTCTCTTACACCCAAGGTGGCTGAGAAGGAAATCTGGGGACCCCGCCTGTGCCAGGCAGCAAGGACAGGCACCAAGCTGGGATGGACATGGACTCTCCTGCAGCACTTCCAGCCTCTCTTTTGCTCCTCCTGAATGTTCTCCCTTCAGAGCTCAACAGCAAAAACCAATTTATTTTACATTTAGATATTTAATGGAGCAATTTTTTCCTGACAAAAGATTTGTCATTCCCCCTTCCCTCCCTCCCCCTTCCCAAACCCCATCCTAGAGGTATCGTTTGTTCCCAGCCATTGGCATCGGGTGGCATCGAGAGGAATAATCCTGAGCGTGGAGGAGCGGGGGAAGGAGCGTAGTGGGGAGCTGCAGTCCCTGCAGGAGGGAGGGGAGTGCTGGGTGGGTATTGTGGCACCCCTCTTTCCATCCCTCTTTCCATCCCTCCCTCCATCCCTCCCTCCATCCCTGCCACAGCTGCCAGCATGGGGGAGCACCTGTGGAGCCATCCTGAGCTAAACGGGACCGTGGGACACCAGCAAGGCTTTTATTCTGCTCCCACACATCCCTTTGCTCCGTGCCTCAGTTTCCCTGCGGGCAAACCAGCTCCATCCCCCCTCCCTGGGGCCGCACAATAGCAAACCTCGCCGTTATTATCCCGGGGGTGGGAAGCAGCATTACTCAGAGCCAGCACTGCTAATAACGCACTAAATATAGCGCTTCCCATCCCCGGAGGACTTTCTGAACTCTGCCTGATGAGCTCTAACCCCCTCCCGAGGCAGGGCCAGGGCAGCGGCTGGCAGGGCTGTGCGGGCAGGATGCTCCCCTTGCATGGATGCCCGTCCTGCTGGCAGCTCCGGTCAGTCCCTCCGGAGCTGGCCCAGGTTGAGGGGGATGGGGGCAGCGGGATGAGGCTCCGGGGCGGGCGGGCAGCGGGGGATGCGCTCCCGCAGCCTCTCGGTGATGCTGGGGAGCGGCTGCTTCTCCCACTCGCCCTGCAACAGAGGTCAGCACCTGAGAGCACTGGCAGGTGGAAATTCTTCTCCCCAGAAAGGGAGGAAGGTGTTGGAGGCTCGGTGTTTCTGTCTGCTTGGAGAAACGACACGAGCTTTAACGTCTGAAGTGGTTTTTAGCCCAAATCAGGGTATTTTCTCATGAGACATCACTAATTATTCCCAGTGCAGAAGCACCTACACATCCCCTGAGTGGTGCAGACGTCTGAGGTGCTCCATGATCCACAAATCCACCCCAGCTGGGGAGTTCCCACCCCAAAAAGCGTTACCTGCCGAGTCAGGTGGAGGCAGCTCAAAGCAGGGAGTCCCACAGGGATGGGATTTGCTCCCTTACCAGGTACTGGACACTTCCACCATTCCATCCCTCTTTCCATCCCTCCCCCTGGCTGAGGTGCCATGGAGCAGAGGCAGGGAAGGGCTGTCACAGCCATCAGGGCTCATGGTGACCACAGCCAGGAAAAATCCCCCTGCTCTGTGCATCCATGGAGGCACTTCGTCTTGGGGATGCTCCCTGCAAAGAGCAACCTGCCAGGTGCAGGCAGTGCCTGGGGCTGAGCCTGCCCAGCAGGATCTAACTCAGATGTGACATTGGCCTGGCCTGGTGGCCGCTGGAGACGTGGGCAGGGCTGGGAGGGCACAGGGGCTCAGCTCCGGGGTGGTGATGCTCTGGTTTGGCTGTGTGTTCATGTGGAAATGTCAGCGAGAGGCTGAGCCACAGCGTGAGCAGGAGGAGGGAGGTCTGGAGAGGAGAGGTAGAGCCGTGAGTCATCAGCGAGATGAAAGTGGGATTTATGTTTTCAGCTGAAATTTCTCCTGGTGTGTCAAGTGAAACGGGCCAGAGCCTGCACCAGCACTGGGAAAACCCTGGGGACACCTGGAATGGGATGGAGGGACCTTTCCAAAGCTCATGGGGAGTGACCAGAGAGGGGACAGCATTGCAGGGGAGCACCAGCTGGAGAAACAACTCTTTTCCTGTGCCCTTATGGCTTAGGGGAGCAGTTTGTCATCCTTAGGGTGCTCCTGCTCCAGGCTCAGCTCAGCCCTGAGCCCATCTGCTGCAGCGTCTGCCCTGCTGATACATCCCGAACCCTGAGCGTGCTTTTGGAGAGATCAAAAGCATGTGGAGTGTCTTGACAGTTGTTGTTTTCAGTGCTCTTGAGTGGAAATCTGAGCAGAGAGAGTTTATTGCAAGCCCTTGTGGGTGCAGGGGAACTTGGGGACAGCACCATCCCCACTGCCACTCACAAGTGTTACCTTGAGATTTGCCTGGATAATTAACAGCACTCATCTCCTTCCAGAAATCATCAGATTTGGGATCACTGAACTGCAAAAACACGAGCTTAATTAGGAGCTGGTGCTTTTCTCTTGGCAGAAACAGTATGGAATAAATGAGATGTCTCCAAGCCAGGCTCGCTCTGAAACACCAGCGGAGCAGAGGCTCCTTCGCCCTCGCTGTGCTGCTCGTGACCCACTTTGTGCCAGCATTGCCTCTGGTCTGCTTGAGTCCCTCCCTGACAGCCCCCAAGACCTCTCTGAAATCAAGGGAATTGTCTGGGTCGTAAATTAAGAGGTTCAATTCATAATTCTGCTGCTGCACAAAACTTCTACAGCACTTCTGTCCCTGCAGCAAAGCTCTGCATGGCTGAGAGGTGCCTGGTGTCCTGTTCCAGGAAACTGGAAAGGTTTCTGCCAACTCCAGAGTGAAACTTTGCTAAAGGGAATTTACTGTGGCAGAAAGCTGATGGTCATCCCTGCAATCAGCTCAGCATCCTCCTGTGCTGCAGTGGATAGCACTGGATCCAGGAACAAGGTACCATCCAAATTTATTACACTGATAAATGGCATTGGAAGCTGTTGCCAGCAGTTTTAAATTTTCATCACCATCATCATGTCCCTCATTTCTGGGCCTGATTTTATTTTAAAGACCTCCCAGTCCTTTATCCTTCACGTTTTGCTGGATCACCACATTTGGAGGCTGCACAGATGCTGTGTGTAATGAGCTTTCTCTGCTGGGACTTGGGGTGATTTGCCAAAATCCTAAAAACCACCTCACGTTTCTCCTTGGATCTGGTCCTACTTTAACAGTCAGCAAAAGCAGCCTCCAAATCACTTTATGCAAATGCATCTCCTAATTGGATCTGGCTGGGAGCATCCGTGGTGGGCTCCAGATGTATTGTCTAAGCACAGGGCTGGGCTGGGCTCTGTGTCCTGCTCATGCCAGGGATTTCCAAGCAGCTCCAGCCCCCTGCCCTGGGCCTGCTGGGTTTGGATGTGTCCTGAGCACTACAGACCCAACTTTACATCTGGGAATTGTGCTGGGAAGCTTTGGGAGTGAGGCTGTACCTACCGGGAAGCGGACAGCAGAGGATTTGTTGCAGTGCATGGAGATGGGAGCAAAGCTGTAGAGAGATTTCAGCACATCCCTGTTGAACGTGTTCCAGGGGATGGAGTAAAACTGCTGTGGCACAGAGACCTGTGGGCACATGCAGATCTCCTCATCGTTAAACCTGGGCAGGAGAGAGGCCATGATGAAACACAGCAGTGCTGTGCTGGATGTGACCAATTCCTCCCTGCCTGAACAGTGGAATGGCTCAGGGACAGCCTGGAGCAGGCAGCACCTGCAGGGCAGGGTTTGGGACCAGCCCTTGGGTAGGACACCCTGTGCAGGGTCAGCATCTCCCCTCTCCTCACGGGTGGATGGGCTGCAGCCTCCTCCCCTGGCATGGATCCCTGGTGTCTTCCTGGGTTATAAGGAATATTTTGCATTTATGCTCTTGGCCACAGACTGACTCTTGCTGAGAAGTCTCTCCCAGGGACTTCTCTCCCTTCCTGGTGGTTCTGATCCTCAAAACCCTGGGTTTGGCTTTTGTCCCAGTGGTCCCTGTCCCCCCAGCACCCCCGTGCTCTTCACCTGTTCACGAGGTTGAAGTACCGGTGCAGGTAGCCTGGATCCACAGCGCTTTTGCACAGCTCCAGCTGGGTCTGGGGGTAGTAGTGCACGTAGTTCACACACATCTCCTCCAGGATGCCAAACCCTCCCTGTGGCACAGGCAGGAAGGTGATGGAAGCAGGGTCTGGCTGTGCCCTGCTGGGGCTGCATGGGGGGAGGAGGGCAGGGGGCACAGAGCTCACACCTCTGGGTGCACACTCACATGATCTGTATCTAAAATCTCTGTCTATAGCTATATCTGGGTATCTGGATGAATAAAGATAGAGATGAGATGATAGAGATAGAGATCATAGGTATTCACACCCCTTCAGGTGCATGGCATGGGCAGCCTTCTGCTTGTCTGCCCTCTGTGCAAGGACAGACTTCCAGGCTAGACCGGGTGGTTTACATTAAAATGCAGATTTCCTATAATCCCTCTGCTATATTTAGCCTTGTCCCTGTTGATTGTACCTCTGACAGGCTCTTTTAGTGTTTTTTTTTTTTTTTCCCACTGCCTATGTAAGGAAATAACATGCACTGTCAAAAAATGCCACTTCTCTTTAATTACAATTAATCCCTGGTGGAACAGTTTGTGATGGGAATTAGAGTGACACATGCTACTTCACAATTAGCACCTTCACATCCCCGCTGCAGGCAGCAGAGCCTTGTGAGTTCCCTTCTTCCCACTCTCCCTTTGCTCCTGGCTGTGATTCAGCCTGGCTTCATGCAGGTGCCCACTCTGGGGGTGCCCCCAGCCCACCCTGGCTTGCCCCCAAAAGCAGGGGAGCTGCCCCTGCACTCACCACGGTGGCTCTGCTCCGATCCTCAGTGTTGTATGTGCAGGTGGTGATGAGTTCATCACCCTGGGGGGGTCAAACATAGGAAAAATTAGGGACTGGGGAGTGTTTCACACAGAAATCTCTGCTCCCCATATCAGGAGCCTGCCACCCCATGAGTCCTCACTAAACCTGCATCCCCTGTGGAGATTCCCCAGGGCTGCATCCCAGGGATGGTGTTTCCTGCTTTCCTCACTTTTTAAGAATTTCTGCAGGGTTGAAAACACCTTAAAATTGCACTTAGGCAAGAGTTTGAAGTGCCAAATCTGGAGCTGACTTGATGGCACAACAGCCTCCCTGGCACAGTCAGTGCTGAGGACCATGAGGACACCCAGGACACAGCCCTGGGCATAGTTCCAGTGGGTGCTGAGTGCTTTGAGCAGCTCCAGGAACTGCCCTCAGCTTTGCAGTCAGATCCTTGCCCAGCTGAAGAGCCCTGGGGCAGTTCCAGCCCTGTTTTCCCACCCACTCCCACTCTGATGCCGAATCTCTTCCTCTCCTTCCATCAGGCAAGGACAGAGGGCACCACCACGGTTCGTCCTCCCCCCCTGAGGAGCCTCCCTCTGCCAGACGAAGCCCAGATAAATTAGAAGCCTAATTTAGCTCCTGGCTGCCCACACACCAATTCTGTGCCATATGAGAGGGGGCCTGCTTGTCCCCAAAGTATCTGCGGGGAGGTGGCAGATATGACCCAGGGACCCTCACTCCAGCCCCCCTGGGAGTCCCCAGATGGGATGGGGTGATGGAAAAAGGAGGGGACTCAGGGCCGTGGGATCAGGATGTGCCTTTTGGCATGATTTTTGGAGCAACTCACCGGAAAAACCGCGACCACCTCCTTCAGCATGCGGATCTCCTGGGAGGGGAGAGGAGGCAAGGGGACACATCAGAGCAGTGCCGTGGCACTGTGCCCAGGGGTGACAGCCAGCCGGGTCCCCCAGTGGCCCTGCAGCCCCTGTACCTGGAAGTGAGGGCTATAGTGCCTGTCAGCGTTCACAACCTGCTGCTCCCTCCCGTCCCGGGACAGCACCGTCACCACCTTCCTCCCCGCCAGATGTGTGTGCAGCTGGGAGGCGAAGATGCGGATGCCAGCAGCGGGCAGAGCCTGAGGAAGGAAGGAAAGAAGGAAGGAAGGAAGGACAGGTCAAGCCCCCATGGCCAGCCCTGTCCCTCTCCCCTCCCTCACACCCCCTTGCTGTGTGCTGGGAACTCGCTGTCCCTGTTCTGGCTCTCCCATGGGCTTTAGGGGATCACTGTTCTCCTGGAAAAGCATCTCAGTGAGCTCCTTGCAGCGGGACAAACCCTCATTGCTGTCAAAGCAACGCTCCAGGGCAGCAGGAGCAGCTGAGCCAGATCCTGCTTCCTTCCCTGCCCTCGTTAGCGGTGGCACAAATGATTCCTTGTGGGTAAGCCCTCCAGAAACACACACTAAAACTTCCCTGAGAAAGCAAGGTGGGCCTTTGGAACCATCTTTGAGAGAGCTCTTGGCAAGCTCCCCGGGAGCAGGAGCCAATTTTCCCATCCCTGTGAGGGAAAGCACCACTGGGACACGGCCAGCTCGGCATTGAGTTTTATGGGAATGGTACCCTGGGGAGCTGGAGCAGATGGCTCCCCAGGAGAGCTGCTTCCAGGGGGATTCAGCACATCCCAACCAGCTGCTCTCTGTTTATTGTACACAGCAGATTTTTCTTTCCAGCACTAGCTCACGGTGAGTTTAAATTGGGAGCCTGGAGATTGGTGCCGCCTGGAGCCAGGGAAAAGCCACGGGCAACCTTTGTGCTCTGAGGTGGAGGGGACAGGCACTCACCAGCTGGGTGCATTTATCAGTGCAGTATCCTGTGAGGATGAAGTTGTCCTCTCCAGGGGGAATGGCCATCACTGGGGTGTACACCAAGCCCAGCTCCATGATCCCAGCATCAAAGGGGCGCAGGGTGGCCGTGTAGTACAGCCTGATCCCCGAGGAGTCACGGCGACCTGGTGGGCCAGGGGACAAGGACAAGTCACTGCAGGGACAGGGTCAAAAGGTGAAAAACAAGGAGAGGTGAAAAACGATGCTGTGCTGCCTTGGGGAGCCTCTCACTCCCAGCCTCCTTCATCTGTTTAAAATTGTTTTAAATCCTACAGATTCTCTTCACTGAGTGGCCCCAGATGCACCTGGTTCCCTGGTGAGGGCACTGACCTGAATTGTGCCAGGACAGCAAGGTAAGGGGTGTCTTTGGAGAGCCCAAAGCAGAGGGACAGAGCATGGGGTGCTTTAGAGGACTCCCTCAGGAACGTGGCTCATTGCAGTTTCTTTGATGGGTACATCCCAAAATCCCAAAAGGCCACGCAGGCAAAGGGAAAGAGCGGGGTCAATAGGTCAGGGGGGGCTCAGGCCAGCTCTGAGCTCCCTGTCTCCAGGCTGGAGCCCACCCAGGGACAAGAATAACGGGGGAGACACTATTGGTTAGCACAGAAGCAGATAAATGATGGAAGACGTGAACTCCGTATTTATAGCCATGTTTCTTCTCAAGTTGCCGAATGTGCTATGATTGATGCACGGTACATATGCTCTGGCCTCCTAAAAATATCTTTGGGTAGTCAAGAAGCTGCTTGTTTTTATGTTAATGAAGAAACTGGGTTGTTTGGAATCCTTTTTTTTCCAATGTGTCTCCTGACAATGTTATCGAAGCAGGAGAACTGGAACACAACATCCACATCCCCCTCCCCAGGCAGCCTGGTCTCTCTGGTGCCTTGGCACTGCTGTCACTCCTGCTCTGAGCTCACACCCAGCCCCACCACCTTGTGTGGAATTTGGGGGCACTCCTGAGACAGCCCAGCTAAATGCTGGTGTTGCCCTGCATCACATCCTTGCAGGAACTCTCTGGGGGCAATTTTCTGCCTGCAGGCTCCTTTCCCAAGCACCCTTCCCCACCTCTGGGCATGCACTCCAGTGAGGATGACTTTGCTGAGACCAGACAAGCAGCAGCATGGTGGGGATTTCATGTATTCTTCCTGCAGGGGCAGATCTGGGCCATCAGCATCTCCAGGACCATGATTTAGGGCAGAGGCCAGCCCAGAAGGTGTCAGAGCTTCCCTGGAATTTCCCCAGCTCTCCTGCCATGGTCTAACAGGTAAAGCAGGGCAGCAGCACCCAGCCCCTCACCTTTGAACACCAGGGGATTGTGGTAATGGATCTCCAGACGCAAATATCTGGAGGAGCCTGGGCCACCAAAGGCTAGACCTGCTTCTTCAGGGTAATAGAAAGCCTGGAAGCAGAAGGGAAGGTGTTAGGGGTGGCTTTCCTGGGAACAAGGCTGGAAAGCCTAAAGGAATGTGCAGGAGTAATCCTGACCCACACCATGGGCTGAGGATGTGCTTTGTGCCCTTGGTTGTGCTTGGAGAGCTGCCCTTGCTTCCAAAAGCTTCTCTCACTCCACACACAGTGGCACAACACCTGAGCATTGTCACAGAGTCATAAAACACCCTGAGTTGGAAGGGACCCACAAGCATCATCAAAATCCAGCTTGAATTCCAGTCCCAGGGATCCCACAAGTGCCTGAGAGCGTTGTCCAAAATTTCCTTGAGCTCTGTCAGGCTGGGAGCTGTGACCATTCCGTGGGGAGCTGCTCCAGGGTCCCACCCCACTGATTTATGGCACCAAGGAGGAGGAGGGCTGGGGGGAGGAAGGAAACCCAACACACCCAGGAGGAAGCTCAGATAGGGCTGAAGCCAAACCTCAGCAGAGAACAGGGTGAGGGCATCCCCAAAGTGGGATGGGGAAGGTTTGGGAGGCAGCAGGGCAGTTGTCCCTTGTCACACCCACCTGTGCCCCCATGGCCCAGGCTGCCAGCACGTGCCTGCAGTAGTTGAGCCTGTCTGGCTTCATTTTGGAATCACAGGGCCCGTTGTAGTGGGGGAAGCTGTCGAACTCAGCTGCACACTGGAACACTTCCATGTGGTGCACAAGAGCCTCGTTGCCCGCCGTGACCACTGGCTCGTACTGCAAAGCAGGTCCAAAAAGGAGAGGGATGCCTTAAATTCTAGCTTTCATATTTTTTCAAAAGCTGTGCTGCCTTGGTGTGTGACTCTGAACTTCATATAAAGTGTTAGCAAATTCTCATCACAGTTTAGTCAGACAAAATAATCCTTTTCCAGCCCCAGAACTAAGAAAAGCCATTACAGCCTGAGGCCCAAAAAATATAAACAACAGAGAATTGAGGAGAGCAATCTGGGATGATGGAACTGCAGAACCTGGAGCTGGAATTGGACAATTAACCCCAATATGAAAATGGACCAAAACTTATAAAAGTGTGAAAACTCATGATCCATCTTGGGTCCATCTTGGGTTCACCTCGGGCAGAGCCCCAGCAAGGCTCTTGCACTTGCCAAAGCTGTATCCTTTGAAGGCCTTTTAATAAATCCCTACTTTATTCCTTTAAATCTGTCCAGCCTCTGTTCCAGATCAGCCTCTCAAGGCATCACAAGGACACACTGAGAGCCCATCCCTGGGGCCTGGATATCTGTGCCATCCAGGAATATCTGTGCCATCCAGGAATATCTGTGACCTGGCATCAGTTTCTGCCACAGGATGGGGAGGGAAGTTTGCTCTGGCCATGAGGCACCAAGGGCCAATATCACCTCATATTTTGGTTATGGCAGAGTTAAGCACCTGGGTGCTTCAAAGGGGAAACAACATGTTGTTAGTGCCTAAGAAGCATTTAGGTCAGTTGTGGAAATATTTGATTTCCTGGCTGGCTTAGGGACCAACCCAGATCCCAGCAGAACCCACAGAGAACCAGTTCATCCCTTCTCTAGCATCAGACAGGGTCCAGCAGAAGATCTTGGTCTGTTTTGTGATGACTGAGTCCTCTACCAGTTTTGCAGGGCTGAGGTGGCCCTGGGGACACTGCTTTTTCCTAAAGAGAGTCCTGGCTGTGTTGTTGTTGTAGCTCTGCCTGCAGCTCTTGGGTTTTGTTTCTACCCCACAGCTGCTCGGGGCATGGGAGGGGGATTTGGGATGGAGAGAGTGACTCAAGCCTGAGGAACATCTCTGGCTAAAAGTGCCAGCTGCAGAAGTGATCTGCAGCAGGGAAGGTATCAGGAGTTACACACTTCTTACTTACACACAGATGATTCACTTCACACCATCTGTCAGACAGAAAATCCTCCTTCTGAGCCTGCCTTTGCAGCACCGTCTCTCCCCTCAAAATCACAGAGCGCTAGCTGCAGCTCGAGTGTCTCAAGGTTTTCCTCCTCCCCATGCTGTGGTTTTGACTCTGGATGTGCCAGGTCACCTCCTGAGCCACCCCCACACCTGCTGAGCTCCTCCTCTCCTCAGGGTTGTCAGCAAGTTTCTGCTTTTTCTTTGCAGGAGATGGCCCAAGCAACACGTCTGGGCAATGCCCACAAGTTGCATTTATGTCTGTAAGTCTCTTTTTTCTGGACTATGCCTCATCTTTTAGGACCTAGTTCCCATCCTGGCTGGCTCTGCCCTGCTCTCACCAGCCCTGTTCCTTTGTTTCCTGTGTTTTTATGCTCCTCAAGGCTCTCTGTGTGCCAAAATCCTGCTGTGAGTCTGTTCCTTCTGCAGCTCTGAGCCTGCCCTGGAACCTGCTGGATGTGCCAGGTGGGAAAAAGTTACCTGCTCCCCTCCTGCTCTAGGAGACATGAGGATGCTACTGACTGATGGGGTGGACCTGAAGAGGTTTAGGAACCCCATTTGGAAAGATGTCAGGGCCTGAAATCCTCCCTGTGACACGGAATTGGCAGAATGTGAACACAATTACTGATCCACCCTGGGGAAAGCAGCCCTCCTCTCCTGCCCCTTACCATGATAATGTGGTGCTTGGGGAAGCCCTCTGGCAGCTCTGCCATGTAACACCAGTAGGTCGTCTCCTGGCTGGGAATGACAACATCTGGGGCTGTTATCTCCATGGTCTTCATGTCCCTGGGCAGCTGAGGGATGCTGATGTTGGGTTTGAGCAGCTGCACCCTCTGCAGCCCCCCGTGGAGGGCAGAGACGTTGATGGCTTGCAGGGAGTGCACGGGTTTCTCCAGGATGCCGTAGATCAGGTGCACGGTGCCATCCTGCAGCCAGAGCAGAAGGGATCAGTGGGGTTTTCATGCAGGACAGGAGCTGCATGGACCATCAGCACCAGCACTGGTGGCATGAACCCAGAAATGGCTCTTGTGACCCCATCACAGCTCACTCTGCTGTGCTGTCCCATTCCAGCTGATGTGGTCTCTGAGGGTTCCCTACCAGGTAGGAGAGTCTGAAAAGTTTTCCCCATCAATTCCAAAAGGGTGACACATCCTCCCTGCTCCTTCCAAGCCCCTCATGAGCTCCAGGCTGGGACAAATCCATCAGTACAGGGCTCATCCCCCCCTGCAGCCCAGCAACAGCAGAAGCAAAACTCACTGAAGTCCTCCCTTTTCTTCCAGCTTCTTTTCAGGTGGAAGGTACCACAAGAAGCTCTGCTGAAAGTCTACAGCAAGCAAGAACACTGAGAGCTCTGGACAGGAGGTAAAGGAGAAAGGAAAAAGAGAACAATCTTTTCTTAAAGGATCAGAGAATAAAGACCAGCAAGTGTTTTCATGGTTCACACACAGATTGTTCCCTCCAGGGCTCTCAGTGTTTTGGCAGACTGCAGACACTTCTCACCACAAGAGAAGCTTTTGAACACCAGCAGCAAAATCTCGAGGACACTCTGTGCCCACGTTGGCTCTAAAATATCCTCCCCACAAAGGCTTTCATGTGAGATGAGCCTTGCACAGATTCCTGCCTGCAGCCAGGGGCTGTAGCCGAGACCCTGAGCTGTCTGACATCCCTCACTGGGAAGGTTTATCCAAAATCCCAGCTCAGAGAGGAGTGGTGGATGCAGAGCCAGAGCCACACAGGAGCCCAGAGCAGCAGCTCTGTTTGCTGTCCCCTTGTCCCAGCTCCTGTCACACCCTCCTGTTTGCCTCCTGTTGATACACCAACCCCTCTGTGTAACACTCCCAACAGTTGGCTCCAGACTGCCGAGCAGTGATGCAGGAGGGATTTATTTAGACCCAATGCATGTTCAACAGGAGCTGATGATGCAAACGAGCTAAAAGCTACACTTGAGAGAGCTTTTGAAGGGCTTGTGAATAGATGGTGCCAAACATTACTCATGGGCCAGGGCTGACATCTGTAACTCACTTCCTCCTTGCCTCACACAGCACCAACACCTGATGCTGTGCCCAGACAGGCACAGCCCTGCAGGACAGGTCTGGGATGGGACTGGGGGTGCCACAGCGGGGTGAGGGCGATGCCATACCTCTATCACGTAGTCCTTGGGGTCACAGGTGCTGAAGGCTCTTCTGAAGAGGAGGTAGAGCCCCTCAGGAGCCCTGCGAGCCCCGAGGAGCTGGTAGTCCTGCTGGGAATCCATGTGGAGCTGCCCTTTGGCATCGCTCCAGGCATCCTGCAGGAGACACAGCAGCCTGCTCAGCCAGCAGGTACCTCCAGAGGGACCACAGGTCCTCCTCCTGTCCACCCTCAGCACCCCAGGGCTGCAGGAAATCTGTGCTTTGGTTGTTCCATGCCCACCTGCAGCATCTCCTGGGCAGATCCATGCTGGAATTGCCTCTGCCACAGGATCCCTGGAGCTCAGGCAGACCTGGGAAACACCTGAGCCAGCATTAACAGTCTGCAGAAAGACCTGTACAAACTGAGATGTGAGTGGGGAAAGGTTGGGAAGGAGGGAGGAAAGCCCCCAGGGACACGTGAAAGTGTTGCATTGGTCTGTGTGGTATTTTGGGTGTGTTTGTCTTGGGAGGACCCTGTGGAAAGAGGTGTTGGGCTCTCCAAAACCCTTGGCACAAACCAGCCTCCCTTAGTTTAAGATCAGACCCTTGCTGGGATGTAATGTCAGCCCTAGAAATTGCTGCCCCGCTGCAAAATCCTTAATTTTTTGTGGTCAGATCGTTCTCCCCCAAAATCCACTTGCTGTAGAGGATGGTGACAAAACCACCCCAAGAAGCAAAGCAGTAGGATATTCCTGTGCCTCAGGGTTTGAAGGCTTGGAACATAAAACCCTGTGATAATTTGGATTTGAAGAGGGTTGTTTCTCTGATCTTTTGTTTCTCCTGTGGGTCTCCTGTTTACTCAGCAAAGGCACCCAGGAAGTAGCTGGCTGTATGTACACAAGTGGCACTGGTTCTCCTCTCTTGGGAGGAAAAGCCAGAAGAAAAAGGATAAAGAACCTGGCATAATTTCAGCCAGAACTATAGAGTCATATTTCCAGAACATATTGTCCTTAGAGGGGGAGAGGGAAATCAGCTCCACGGAGCTCGCATGACATTTGTTCTCGTAGGAATACGAGCGCAAGTTAATCTCACAGTACATGGGGGGCTGAGCAAATTTGGATCTTTTTAACAGCCAACACACTTATCCAGAAGAAAAGCTGCTGGGAGAGAGAAAACCGGGGCTGGACAGATTTATTGAGATCTCCTTGCAGGATGCTGTTCAGCACCAAGTGAAAGAGAAAACCCGAGTGAGCACTGCCGGGCGTTTCATTCAGGGCTGTTTGTCTTTGGGCAAGCACACGGAGGCAGATTAGAAACGATCCTTTATGTTTTCTTAACATGATGCTGTGAAATCCTGCAGCATTTGGCCCACCACAGTCTCTGAAAGGCTGGAAATTAGCAGGAAAGCAGCACAGATAATAAACCCTTCTTTTCATGCTTTCATTACACTGCGGATCACAGTGCTGCTGATTGTGAAAGAATGTGTTTTATGGTTAATTTGAAGTAAGCAGAGAGGTAAAATTTAACTTACTGGAAAGCCTCATATGGGCAAAAATGAGAATTGCTTTCTGCAGCCAAGCACAATCACAATCAGCCTGATGTGGTGGGCTGGGGGTAGGGCTGGAAAAACCACCAAACAGGAACCCAACAAACAGACAGTGGCAGGAAGGATGGAGTTTGCAGCAGAAACAGCAAACAACACGACTGGAAATCAGTTTTCCCTGCACTCCCATTTACATATCACCCAAATAGATTTGCACCTCTAATTTCTGACAGACCCCAGGCTGCCCTGTTATCCCATTGATCCTTGTGGATGCAACTCTCAGCTGGGTTCTTCCTGCTGGCAGGAGCAGCCTCTCTGCCTGGTGACTTCTGCCCTGTCTCAGAGCCATTAATGGGAGCTGTAGTTAATTTTTAATGGGACTGGCAGCAGCACACGAGTGAAGCAGGGTGTTGATGCATCCTCTGTGTGTGTCCTTGCAGCTAAACACAGCAGAGACACCCAGCTCCTGGCTCCCTCAGCCTTGCTGGTATGCTGCTGTGTTTATTCTTTTCACTTTTGGGTTAATCCCCATGCCAAACCCACCGTGTGGATTTAATCTGTCCTCTGGAGTAGAAACCCCCCAAGACCTTCTGGATTTTGAGCAGTGGGGCTGGCCCAGCGTGTACCAAACCACAAGCCAGATTCAGAGTTGCATTCACAGGAAGGGAACCCCAAAATCACGCATGCAAACACTCAAGTGACTCACCCCAAAGTAGGAGTTGTGCCCATCGCTCCAGAGCACGGCCAGGTCCGCGTTCTCAAACTCACCCCTGTCTGACATCCCAAACAGGAGCCCAAACTGCAGGTCCCTGATGAGCAGCTGGAAGTTCACGGCTTGCTCAGGGTAGCTGACATTCCAGGAGAGCTCCAGCAGCCCCTGGGGATCCAGGGGCACCTTGTAGGGGAAATCACTCCCACGGGGCACCGAGCCCTGCAGGGCCACCACCAGGATGACCAGGAACGCCGCCACCATGGTGAAGTACATGGATGCCACCTCCCTCAGCTTGAGGCTGGGGCAGGAGCAGGGCTTGTTCCTGGAGTTCTGCATCCTGCCAGGACAGCACCCGGTGCCTGGCTGTGCCAATTTATGTGCTGGCCCTCCTGGGCAAGCCGGGTAAGTGACACTCTTTAATTGCATTTAGCTGTTGGGAAATTGGACTGGTGTATTGACCCCCGTCAGCTCCTGGCCAAACACTTGTCATCTGCTGTCTGCCCTTAATTGGCTCTAATTGCACATGGACATTATCAATAGCAATTGGGTTTGACTGGGCTGATGTGATTCGCTCTTCAATCTTCCTTAGTGGCTGGGGAGGGCTGATTGCTCACAGGCTGCTCTGGCTGAGGATCCTGGACAGGATCTGTGCTGCTCCTGGTGCCTTTGGCCTGGGTGTCCACATACCCCAGCCTAGGATCACCCCAAAGGTGGCCAGACATGAGAACAAAGGACCCTGAGCCTGGTCTGAGCTCCCAGGCACTAAATAATACTGACAGGGTTGGAAGTAATTTCCCTGCAAAGCTCAGTGCCAGAGGAAATGCTGATTTCCCTCAAACAGCAAGGAAAGAGATGTCTCCTCTCCCTCTCCTCTCGTTTTTGGTCTTTGTGGGATTTAATTCTGGCCTTTTCAAGCCCAGCAAATCCTCTCCCACCCCACTTTATATCCATTGAAGCCCTCACCTGCCTAGACCACTGGATATATTCAATATTTGTTATTTCTTTGTAGCAGCTGGGACTTTGGCTCCAGTTTAAAGCCACCTTTAAACCCTCCCTCTTCCTATTTGTTTAAAGTCTGATGGATTCTCTATCGGTTATTAACTTTCCCACGTTAATTGGAATTATAACGAACTGCCTGCAGCTCTTTGATGCGCACACACACATTGCCTGGCTTTAGTCGGTGGCGTTGTTTTATTAATGCCACCTCACCTGCCATAGGAGTCCCCTCGGTCCCCTCCGGGCTCGGGTTTCACTCCTGCTCCTTGCAGCAATGTCACAGGGGCAGATCCGCCTTTCCCCAGCCCTGTGCAAGGAGAGGAAATGGATTCAGCTCGGCGTTTTAATGAATCATCAATGCGAGCACCCCGGTGAGGTTTTACTGTCCTGAGACACAGCCATTACTCAGGAATGCGACAATTGATCCCGGCCGGGCTCTCCTTGCTGGTGACCCGCTGCTCGCAGGGTTTGTGCTCTCATCCAGCCCCGCCAGGCTAAAGGGCAGGGCCGAGGGGGGATGGAGAGCTGAGCTCTCCCATACAGCATCCCCCAGCCCCATCCCTCCCCAGTGACTCCAGTCCTACACCAGCCTTCCCACACTGCTGTTTAAAAGCCTTTAAAGCCCGTCTGGACAGCAGCAGGTCGCTGGAGCTGCCTGGGGATGCTCCCAGCGTGGCATCTCTGTTCCCTGGAGCTGTTCTGGGCTCTGGGTCTGCACCTCACCCCATGCACGGCTCTCTTCACCTTCCTGAAGGAGGATGCAGCATTTCCCGGAGGTTTTGGGCTGGTTCCTGCACACCCTGAAGGGGTGATGGATGTCCTGATGGATGGCCCTCATCCCCCAGTCGAGCATTACACAGCTCTGGCTGCCTTACAAAGCCCCATAGAACAGATTTTTGTCCTTCCCTACCCCTGATCTCCTCCAAGCAGATTCACTCACTTGTCCTCCTCTCTTGGCTTCATTTCCTCATTGTAAAGAGAAGAAGCTGAGCTGCCAAGCACGGCAGGAAGGCAGAGTGATCCTCACCGGGGGCAGGAGCGGGTGCTCAGCTAACAAGTTCTGCCTCCCTCTATCAGAGATGAAACCCCAGGCTGCTGGCATGTGCAAGTAGAGCTCCTGAGCTCTCCTGAACGGGAGGAATTTGCAGTGGAACAGCAGAACACGGGCAGGTCAGCTTGAAAACAGCTGAACTTTGCAGATAAGCACGGAGAATTTATTTGAAGAGAGAAAAAAAATTATGTACATCTCTCTTTCTCTCCCCCTCCTTCAGATTCTCCCGAGTCGTGGCTCATAAATCCAGGCAAGGAGTGAGGATCCAGCTCTCCACTCACTGCTCTGGGTGTTTATTTTAAGACTTCAAGGAGATGTAGAAATGCTGGAGTTTCCTGACTCAGAAACTCGCTCCATTCAGGAGCAGCATCCCACGGGAGGGCTGTGGGGTGGGAGCTGTGGGTCCTGCCATTTCCTCAAGGCACAGCAGCCACTTGGTGCCCGTGTGGGAGCTCCTGAGGAAGGGAGTGCCAGCAGGAGTGTGCTGGTCCCTGTGCTGGAGATGGAACTCGGGTGTCCTCCACCCCACATGCCCCTCTCCAGACAGAAAAGCAGCAAAGATCTCCAGGGAATCCCTGGAGGGGGCTGTGAGCCCCAGGACAGGGCTGGTTTGGGCTGCCTGGGCCGTGCTGGATGCTGGATGCCACATTAAATCCTCATTTTTTAATTCTGTACTGCCTTAGTGTGATTCTGAACTTCATATAAAGTGTTAGCAAGTTCTCCTCACGTCTTAGTTAGACAAAACAATCCTTCTCCAGCTTTAGGCTCAAGAAGTGCAAACAGCAGCGAGTTGAGGAGAGCAATCTGGGAGGATGGGACTGCAAAACCTGGAGCTGGAATTGGACCAAAGCTTGTAAAAGTGTGAAAACTCATGACACGTGGTCCATTTGAGGTCCCTCCTGGGTGTAGCCACAGCCAGGCTCTTGTACTGCTCAAGGTGTATCCTTTGAAGGTCTTTTAATAAATCTCTACTTTATTCCTTTAACTCTGCCCGGCCTCTGCTCCAGGTCAGCCTCTCACAGGCATCAAAACCCTCCTGGTGACAAACAGCCATGGCTTTCCACCACCACTGGGTGCAAAGCTGGGGACAAGTGGTGGCTTCAGAGCCCTGACAGGGGCAGTGCCTGGCGCTGGTGGCACTGCCAGGGAGGAGATGGCTGCATGGGCAGGAGCCAGGGCTGCCTGCCTGGAACAAAAGCTGCCTTCCAGGTAAGGAGTTTAAACACAATTGATGCTCCAAATGAGGGGCCGAGGCAGGCAGCACCCCTCCGAGCTATAATCCATTGCCTGCTAACAGAAATGGAAATTCAATTTGGGCAAGGGCAGGGAGGGGAGGGGAAGGGAGGGAAGCTTTCTGTCTGCTCCCACGGCTGGTGCAGCTCTCCATGCCCCGGGGCTCTGCTGCCCACAGCCCTCTCCAGCTCCAGGATCGAATTTGCTGGGTGCTGATGAGGTTTGGCAGTGTGTGACTCAGGCTGGACCTGGCACGGTGTGAGGGGGGGAAAGGTGGGCTGGCACACAGGGGGGATGCTCAGGTGGCTGGGTGACCCTGCAGGGTCACAGGGACCCCTGTCCCTGAGCAGTGTGTGCCAAATCCACCCCCCAGGCAGCAGATCAGAGCCGTGGGCCAGCCCCATGGCTCACAGGATCTGTTCCATCACACCCCAAGGTGGGCAGGATTGTTTTTCATTCTTCCCAAAGGATCTCTTCGCCCAGTCCTGTTCCCAAAATGAGTCAGAAGGGATCTGCAGGCTGCTCATTGGGGTTTTTTTGTGCACTATTGAGGCTGCCAATCCGAGTTTCAGTTTCCCAGCAGGGTACAGGTGAGGGTCTGTCCTCTCTAAAGTAGCTTTAGTGTCCCTGTGTCACCTGGGCCATAGTGAGCTGTGAGGTTTTGCAGGAACCTCCACATGTGACAGCAGCCTGGGCTGTTTTAACTCACAGATATGACACAGATGTGCCAGCCAGGACAGGACAGGACACTTGGAGGTGACTGTGATCCAGCAGGGATGAGTGGGAAGAGCCATTCCTTCCTCCTTGTGCTGAGTTTGTGTCTTACAGCACAAATGCTGTGACATCCCCCTTGCCAAGCCAAGCTTGTTCCAGTTTCTTGCTTTCTCCCAACTTGTTTTGCCTTCCTCAGGATCAGATTTTCTTTTACACCATGGAATAAAACTTTTGCCTCATTCCCCATGAGGATCACATCCAAAGAAGAACCAGCCCCAGACCTCCCCACTGAGCCACTCACCCCAAATTAGGGACAGAACTGGACCTGAGCTGCTCTTTACAGCTCAGTCTCTGCTCCTGCTCTGGCACTGAAGGTGAGGACTGGGCTGCCCTGGCTGAGAAACTCCATCCCTCCTGCTCCAGCCATGCACCCACAGATCTGCAGAGCCAAAGGTGGGTGTTTGGGCTGAGCCACAGTGAGCTGGTGATGGGACAGCAGGAGAAAAGCCAAAATTAGCCCAAGGAAAGCGCTGTTTGCTCTTTGGGAGGTGCTACTGCCCTGCCAGGTGCTCCAGGCTGGGTGAGCAGCCAGGTCCCTTCCCAGCAGAGCATCCCAGAGAAAAATCCCTCCCCAGTGCTGCCGCAGCTGAGCCACCTAATGAGATCTCCTCGCCTGTGCATGCTATATTAGGGTTTCCATGGATATGGTGTCACAAACACTGGGCTGTGGCTTTGTTATATAAACAGGAGAGATTGCCACAAATACCCAAAATATCTGGAAAGGACAGGAAGAGACAAAAGCATTCTCTGGGTGTGTTTATAAAGCGTTGTGTGATCCAGGGGATAGTGCCAGTGGGAGGTGGGAGAGCTTTGGGAAGTGGAGTTTATCTGAGGGGTGGTCTCTGAATCAGGAGCTCTGAGACTCATCCTGATCTTCAATGGGATGTTTTTAAATGAACAAAAAGGTGCTGCTGGCTGGGCTGTTCCTGCTCTGCTCGTGCCTGAGGGCTGGGCTCCTGTAGCTCCTGGTGTGACAGGAATCCTTTTCCATGAGCAAGTTCATCCTCACTGAGTCTCACACAGATCGTGGTCATCCCCTGGTCCTGCTTCCTGCAGCTGGTGAGGCCAGGGCTGGTGATGGTGATGGGACACACCAGCTCTCCCAGGACTGCCCACACCTGACCCTGCTCTGCAGGACCAGCTCCTTTTTTACCATTTCAAGTGCAAAAAGTCCCTTTTGTCAGGATCATGTAATGTGAGGGAAAAGCTGCTCTAGAATGGAGGTGGGATGTAAGGGACACAGAGACATCAGGGTGGCTAAAATTGTATTGCACTCCCACTCCCCTGCCAATAACAACACCAGAAATAAAGTGGCTTTGCAATAACCATCTCCACGCAGTGGAACACAGATCCACGTGTCCCCGCAAAAGATGCTCCAGGCAGGATCAACTCTGCTCCAGCCTCACTCTGCAGGAGAGCCATGGGAAGCTTGGCCCAGTCCTCCCAGTGGTGATGGCTCTTCCCCCAGCAGGTGCAAGCTCCCAGTATCCACCAGTGCCTCCCTTTTCCCACCCTCTGTGCTCACCTGTGGTGACATTCCCAGCCCATGGCTGTGTCAGCTCATTCCTGGCCTTCCAGATGCCTTCCACCATGGAAGGAGCATCCATCTGTCCATCCATCCATCCATCCATCCATCATCCACCATCCATCATCCATCCATCATCCATCCATCCATCCATCCATCCATCCATCCATCATCCATCATCCATCCATCCATCATCCATCCATCCATCATCCATCCATCATCCATCCATCATCCATCCATCCATCCATCCATC
>VXBI01013151.1:252145-263087 GCA_013397375.1 Toxostoma redivivum | reverse complement strand
GTGACCCCACTCTGTAGGGGACATAACGGGATAACCTCTCTCTCTTTGGGGGTAACCCCGCTTTGTAGGGAGCCCCGCTCTGCCCCTCCCGGATATCCAGAGCATCCCCACACGCCGGGGCGGGGACCCTGCGGCCGCATCCCGATCTGGGAGCGGGGGGAGCAGCCCCGCATCCCTCCGGCAGCGCCGCATCCCCTGGGGTCTCTCGCGGTGTTTTTTCCCTGTTTGCTTCGCTCCCGCCCCCGCCGCCCGCTCGCCGGTGCATCCGAAACTGCCGGGGATCGCTGCTCCGGGGAACCGGCAGCGAGCCCCGATCCCGGGGGATGCCTGCCGGGAGGGCAGCAGGCACGGGCAGCCCTGGCTGCAGGGAGCGGGGCTGGGATGGGGTTTGGGGGGGACACAGGGTGAGGAGGGACATGGAGAAGTGCACGGCATCCTCTCCCCACAGCCTGCCCGGAGGGACCGGGCAAGTGCCGCCAGCTCAGACCTGCATGGGAAATACCGGCGTGCTCCAGGCTCGGTTTTCCCTCATCCTACAGCTCCAAAGCCTATGAGGGATGGCATGAAAGCACCTTTTGGGAAAGCTGCCCCCATCCCATGCCTCTCCTGGGTGTGCAGGTCGTGTCCTTCTCTGCCCCAGGGACACCTCGGTCCCCTTTGCACACAGTGTGGGACTGGAACCGGCCTCTCTTCATGTTTTTCATCTCACCTGGAGCCATGTGATTCACTTTGTTTCCACCTTATGTGCCGGCCCCAAAGGCCATCAGAATCCCCCTCTCCACCCCAATGAGTTTGTAGGACACCCCAGTCCTGGGTTAGGTAGCAAACCATCCCATTATCTCACACTCAGCAGGGCAGTGGTGATGGAGAGGGATCCAGGGCAGAATGTAAGGGAGGAAGGTGATGGCACAGTCACCTGTGGGTTGTTTTTGTCACTCAGAATCCAGCAGCCATCAAGGTCTGTGCTCTCAGAGCCACACGGATGTTGTTCAGCACATTAAAGGTAGCCTGAGGGCTCAGGGGGGCTGTGGGAGGGAGAGAGAAATCCCCCAAGGGAAGATGGCTTTTCATTTCCCCATATCGACCACTCTCAGACAGGATTATTTATATTTGACATAACAGATCACCAAACTTGGGAGGTAGTGGGGGTGTGCTCATACTCATTAAGGTAGACAGTTTTCTGGCAGAATAAATTCAAGGTAAGAAAAGATGGCACTTTGAGGTTCAACAGATTGTCTTCCAGCCTGAAAGGAGCAGCGAAATCAGCATAAAACCTAGATGGGAAAACTCTTCACTTCAGTCTGTCATGAGGTATAGCTGTCATTTTAGGGAACCTGGCGGGTTATCCCAATTTTTAGAGTGCAGATGGTGCTCCTGGGTGACTTCATTTGAGCAAAAGTACCCAGTGGGATGGGATTTTTAGTCATCACATCTTGTCTTCGCTGAGGAAGCATCTAAATTATAGCACTGTGAGGGAAAGCAGTTGACAGGAATTGTGCATGAAGTGAGTGCCTGAACTATCCCACACCTGTACTGAGGCTCCTGCCCCATTGCAATGGCTTGTGAACAACTGGAGGTTCTCTGCAGACTCTGTGGTTGATTTTCTTCTCTCCTGAAAGGAGCAGAAAGGTGCATTAGGGGCTGTCAGTTGGTGAAAAGAGATTTTAAACACCTTAAAGACAGTGCAGCTGTAATTAGAAGTGTAACCTCCTTCCTCTGCATGTCAGGATTTCTGTGCAGAACGATGACAGGACCTCTTAAGGAATGGGGATGGTGCTCAGGAGAGATAAAGAACTTCAACAAAATCCCCTGCAAAGCTACTGATGTTGATTTATCACCCTGCAGTACATTGGTTCTTGTTCAGAAAGGATGTGGGGATTTGAGGGGAAGGAAGGAAACAACATTTGTTCCTTTCTGGTTTATTGGCAGCTTTGAAATAAATACCTGTGCCTACCTGGGCACAGGGGTTGCAGAACATCACCAGTGCTGTGGCTCCTGGTTGTGTCCTCGCTGTGCTCATCGCTGTTTTCCAGCACAGCCTGGTGCATGGGTCTGGCTGTCACATCTCCTGACCCTTTTTCCACTGAATCTGTGGCAGTCCCTAAAACCTCGTGGAGGTGACACGAGAGTCAAGCCTGGAGGTTTGACACGGGGGCTTTGCTCTCTGAGGGGAAATGTGTGGTAAGGGACAGACTCACTGCCCGTGGTTTATTGACCCAAGCCTTTCTAAATTCTTCTTTCAGCTTCCCACTCTGAAGCTGAAGAGCACCCTTGACCCTACAGCCATTCCGCAGCACCCCTTTAGGATCTTCAAAAGTTTTGCTGGGTGCCAGATCCAAAGAGATAAAGGTGCTCAATTCCCTCAGGCATTGATGTGCAGCCCAGAGAGCTTCGCTGCATCCTCACAGCCTGGCACAGTCTGTGCCACCGACCTTTGGGACATCAGGAAGTGTCCTCAGTGCCCAGCACGTGGGGCAAGGAGAGGTTTTGCAGCTGGCCAAGCTCCAAGGGATTTGCCTGAGTCAGATTTTCCCCTCTGGCTGCACAGTGCTGGTGGAAGAAGCAGGGGTGGCTGGGTCCCTTGTCACTCAGCCTGTTTGGGTACCTGTGTGTCGTGTTGTCATGGATATGGACAAGGACATGGCCAGGAAAGAGGTGCTGCACGCTGGCAGGGCTCCTGCAGCCAGCTGGGGATGCAACTTGTGACATTGAAGAGGTGCAGGGAAGGGATGGAGGAGAGGTGGCAGCTGTTGGGGCTGAACTTGCAGCTCGTTCCACCTCTAAATTGTGTTTTCTCCCAGGTCCTTGTGTGTTATCTCCTTCTCTCCTTGTGATCTCTTATGGTAGGATTGGTTCCCCCTTTGCCTGAGCAAACAGCCTTTATCCCAGCAGTGCAGATGGGCAGAGGGGTGACAGACAGCTGGGGGATGGACTCTGCCCTCTCCAGACCTTTCAGCCACCCTCAGCTCACAGCCAGGACCAGCCCAGACAGGACTGGGACCTCAGGAACCTGCTAGGGCAGCCGTGGGCAGAGGGCAGCTGGAAAGGTTGAGGAACAAAATTAAAGGTCAGAATAATGTTTTGAAATATCCCTGGACCTCCTTGTCCCTGGAAAGGTTAATAACAGCCTTGACCCATTAATAGCAGTTCAGGGCAGCAGCAGGAGGACCAGGCTCCATGGAGATGTGGTTCTCAAGGTGTCAGAGGCATCACTGAGGGAAGACAGAATTTGATTTAGGCCAGAATCACAGCAATGATGATTTTATCCCATCCTATGTGCCCAAGAGTACAGATTTCTCTCAGGAGCTGAGCATCAGCAGGGACAATGTTGGGTCCGCACCTCCCTCAGTGTGAGCTCCCCTTGGCAGGACAAGGAGGGGAGACAGGACATGAGCCAGGGGCTGGCGAGTTCTGTCAACCTCTCACTTCAGACAGAGTTTTCTCTGCTCATTGAACAACCCCCCATGATGGCTCAGAGCTGACATTTAACTCCACTCCTGCCACAGGACGAGCTGAGGCATCACCAGGGCAGCATCACCATCCCCAGCACTTCTCCCCCACCTCCCCCCTGCAGGACAAAACCCACCTGCAGCCACAGAATCCCCAGCGTGGATGTTGTGAGTGTGCTGAGCTGCTCTGGACAGCAGCACAGATATTTTCCTGAGCTGGAAGCTGGAAAACACATGCCACTGTCCACCTGTGCATGAGCTGGAGGAGGAGGGATGCAGCTCCTACACGGGGCTGAGTCGAAGGTACACGCAGCTCTGCTGCCCTGGGAAATAACTCTCTGCTCCACAGCTTTTATCAAGGAGATGGAAACTTGTCATATTCTTTTTGCAACAATATCTGACATTATCCAAGCAATTTGCCTTTGGTGTGTTTCCAGAAATAGTTAGGCCTACGGTAGGCAGGGGTGACATCTGGATGCATTACTGCTGAGTTCAGAAACATTCAGTAAACAAGACAGGATCTATTGTTTAAAGGTTATTTCAAAAGGCTCCCAGCGACTTATCTGGTGAAAGCTTTAATGGCACTGTGGTAATTGCCTTTTCTGAAGGGTATTTTAGAGGGAACTTACCAAAACCCCAAAAGTAAGGCTCAGCCTGTCCTAACCAGGTGAGGGACCTGATCCAGCCTGAAAATGTGAGGGGGTTTGCTCGTTGCTTCAGCGCTGGTGGGATCAAACCTGGGAAATGGCTGAAGGAGGAGCAAGCTGGGGGGCACAGATAGGGGATGCAGGGGAGTTCACCAGCACTTCAACACTAAAAAAAAGGTCTCAGATCAGCATAATAAGGCAGCAGGATTCACATCAGCAAGGAGGGCGAGAGAAAGAGCCCTCCCCGAGGCACTGAGGAGAAAATAAATGTCATTAGCATGGATAAAGCCGCCGCCTCTGAGCACCTGAGCCGAGGGTGGGCGGCTCTGCAGGGAGAGGGGCAGGCGGGGGCTGAGCTCCCAGAGCCCGGCCAGGCCACGGCAGGAGCCACCCGGAGCCCACGCCTCTGCTCAGCACATCCCGGAGCTCTAACAGCTCTCTGTCAAAGAAATGAAAAGTGAATTCCTGGCCGGAGCCAAGGGCCTGCTGTCCTGCCCTGGCCTGGCCCAGGTGCCAGGGATGCTGCTCAGGTGGAGGGAGGGATGAGCTGTGACTCTGCTGTCACTCGCACATCTGCACTTGCTGCTGGCAGGAGCCACTGCTGGCTGCTCTCCTCAACCCCAGGGCAGGCAGAATTAATGCTCACTGATGATTTCCTGCCCCTCAGAGAGGAAATCATGTCATGAGCTCGCATATCTTCCTGTTTGAGCAGTGTTTTTCTCTGAGGAGCAGTGGGGGTGAGTGAATTCTGCCCAGTGGAGCCCTGCAGCCAAGCACAGGGCTCTGCCTGAGGCAGGACCATCCTGTCCCCGTGGCTCCAGCTCTCCTCTGCCTCACCTGATGCTGCTGTGAGGCTGTGTCAGTGCTGCAGGGTCTCAGTGCTGGGGCACAGCTGCTGGGAGCCGTTTGGAGCTGCTCACATCCCACACACCCAGACTTCTGCCCATCCCTCCCCTTTTCCTTCTGTTCACCCACTGGTGTTCCAGCCCTGCCCTCCTGCTCCACAACCCCATCCTCTTCTTCCTCCCTTTCTGAAACAACAATCACAAAATCCTTAGGTGGTGAGATAACCATGGGAGTCTGCCTGGAAAACAGGCTTTGGTGAAAAAGCGTTTTTTCCCCTTGAATTGGAGTCCAGCTTAGGCTCTTTCAAGGCTGAGCTGCTTGGCCTCTCCTGGGGAGGGGATAAAGGAGATGATCTTGCTCAGCAGGGGATGGAGCCCTGGGCACCACCAGCTTTAGGTCTGGCTTTGCTCTAGGTATGAGTTCATCGCAGGCCCTGAGCTGCAGAAGCTCATAAGCTCATTACATTGGGGGAGTTGCAAGTGGTGAGCAGGCCACACAGCTGGGATTTCCTCCCCTTCCTTCCCATCTTAGCAAACCAGGAGGAAAAGTCCTGTGTGGCTGCATTTTTTTCCTGTGCAGAGCTGTGCCTTGTTCCTGAAAGGGCTGGACCACGATGGACACGAGTGGCCCACAGAGCTGGCACCAGGCAAAGCCAGATCCTCTCTTTATTCACTGAGTATTTGAGATTAAAGGGGGAAATCCATCAGTATAAATGCCAGGGTGAAGGAAACCCCCAGATTTCTGGGTGATGGGGCTGCTTTGAAATCCCCTGGGGATCACCTCAGCCTTGTGATGGATTCCTCACCTCCCCAGCCTCTCCCCAGCCCGGGTCACTTCAGCTGAACGGGATCAAAATGCCTGGGGCTTCAAAGATTCACGGACTGGCACTGATCACAGCAGAGAGATGTGGGGTTTGTTGTAAAAGATGACCCAGAGGCTGGAATTCGCTGTGATGCTGCGGGAGCGTGCCCGGGAGCGAGGGGGATTTCACAGGGAAGCGCCAGACGAGTCCCCGGAGCGGCTTCAAAAATCACAGCTCTGGTGAAGCATCACTCACAGGCACGGCTTCCTGCGAGAAAAATAACTTACCTACGGATAGCTCCGCTCATTTCAATTCCAAATATTCCACCTTCGCTTCTCTGGGGTGTTTGGGTGTTTGTGCCTGGGAATGCTGTGGTATTTTCCGAGGTGGCCGGCAGGGACAGTGCGATCCCGGCACGGAGCTCCTGTTTGGGAACCCGCGTTTCTTCCCGATTTAGGCAGAGGGTGTTGCTCGGGCTTTGCCGTGCGATTTGCATCTGCGTTCCCTGAGCTCTCTGTGTGCCTTTGGGTTTAGATCCATCATGGATCTTCCTGCCTGAGCTCTGGCAGAGCATGAGCTCTCTCCTTTACCTGCTGCCTGCCTTCCCGGCGAGGCGACAGCGTGTAACGGGGAGCTCCTGCATCATCCCTGCAGGCAGGGATGCTCCTCCTGCATCCCGCTTTTCCATCCAGAACAACAGCGTGCACCGTGCCACCTCTCCTTAACACAGCGGACAGGGGAAAACGGAGTTACAGAGGAAAACAGGAGGCATTTTGTAGCACTCCAAGCTGTTTTCTGGGGAGGAATCACAGCATGGAGGTGTTCCAGATGTGGGAGGGTGGCTGAGGAGATCTCTGCTGGGGATCTCTGCAAGCAGGGATTTGCAGGGATGCAGGCTCTCCTGTGGAAGGGGAAGGAGGTGTCTCGGTCTGATTGGTGTTTCCTGCTGGGAAGCTAAGCCCTGGAAAGATTAGCAATGGGATCTGGGGGAAAATAGCTCTGCTGAGAGAGTGGGAGTGGAGCTGGGAGGGGAAGGATAACGAGCGCTGATTTGCGTTTGTTGTTAGGAGAATTTAGTGGGTTTATTGTTATGTTACACAAAGGAGCAACTGGGGTAATAATTCAAACTTATGGCTGTCCCATGGGCTATTTGTGAGACTTTCTCCTTGTGCAAACAGCGACAGGCACGAAGCTGCCACTGCCCGTGGCTGCAGCTCTGCCAGGAGAGCAGAGCCAGCCCCACTTCCACATCCAAAATGCAGTAAAATGCTTGAAAGGTGTTTCTCAAAGCCCTTCGGGTGATGTCTCCGATCCAGCTGTCACCAAAGCCATTTTCTGAGGGACTGTGCCAGAGTTAAGGTGCACCCAGAGCAGGGAATGTGCTCCTGTCTGGGGGGTTGGATTTGGTGACCTTTAAAGGTCCCTTCCCACCCAAACCAGTCTGTGATTCCAGCACTGGCATCACTGAGCTCGAGCAGGAGCTCTCTGGTCCCTCCTCTTTGCAGGGGAGACCGGGTGGGCACCAGGTTGCCCAGAGAATCTCTGGAAGTGCCCAAGGATCTCTGGAAGTGCCCAAGGCCAGGTTGGACAGGGCTTGGAGCAGCCTGGGATGGTGGAAGGTGTCCCTGCCCATGACAGGGTGGGATGAGAGGGGCTTTAAGGTCCCTCCCAGCCCATTCCAGTCTGGGATTCTGTGACCCCCTGTGACCAGCACTGGATGTGACATCCCATGGGCAGTCCCAGCCACCTGAGATAAAGACAAGCACAGTGAATATTAGACAGCTCCAGATGATTTTTTTTTCTGATTTGCAACACTTCAGCTTTGCTGTTTTCTTGAGAGTTATTCCTGATTCTCACAGAAGCTCGTGGGAGCAGATTCAGCCCACAGAAAGTGGAGTTTTCTTAGTTGCACCTATTTTCCCTTGTGTTTCTGGCACCACATCTTTGTTTATGTTGTATTTTCAAAGAAAACAATGCAGGTTACAGAAAACACAAAACAGTGCTACCAATTTCTGAGAAAACAAGCACTGATCTGACCTGGTTTCTAGGTACTGTTTTAAATACTATATAATGCTGAATGCTCAAATTGGCAGGCAAAGGGTTAGTGTTTAAAACACTGTCTGATTGATTGGTAGTAAATATAAAGTGTGAAGATTGCTGGGCTGTGGCAGAACTGTTGACTGCAGAGGATTAGAGTTGCTCAGCCCCAGGGATGCATAAAACTGGCACACGCTGCTGCTGGAGTTTTGCTCAAAAAGAGAAGAGTCCCAAAAATTAATACAGGTTTGCCAGGACCTGAAATGAAAAGGGCTTTGTTTAACTGGGCTGTTAACATCACCTTGTAACCCAATTCCATGATAATCCCAATTAAACCGAGCAGAAGCAGCACTGAAGCATCCTGGGCTCCCAGCAGAAATTCCTGAGCTCCCACACTCTCCATCCTCTCCTCTGCCAGGCTCAGGAGCAGTGGCAGCCAGGTTGGAAGGTGTTTTTTAACCAGGCCTGTGGTTTGGGACAGCAGTGAATGCATTCCTGATTCCCAGAAGGGATTTCTGGTCTGGTGAACTTTCCCAAGGGGCATCTCCTGCAGGAACAGCTCCAGCTCATATTTTGAGGAGCTATTCTGTGCCAAGGGGCACTCCCAGGCACTGGGCAGGGAGGATGCTCACATTTTTACAGCTCTGGGTTTTGTAATACTCAAACTTCAGCTCTCTGTGTGGTTCACATTGAAGCAGGATGGTAATGAAGGGCTCCATGGGGGAGGTGGTGCCTGGAGAGTTCAGAAAATCAACATTGGTTCAGTGAAGGTTTTGCTCATTTGGTTCTGGGCTCCCAGTCCAGCACATGAACTCTGTTACTTAACAGCAGAATATTCCTGCTTCCCAAGGAGTCCCAACAACCCTGCTCAGGCTAAATGAACTCGGGGTGCAAGGGGAGAAAGCTGAAATCCAGCTGGGATTTGGGGTGCAGTGGGAGCTTCCTCCTGCTTTCCTGGATGGATATTTGCCTTTACAAACAAACTGTAGGGTTTGCTGATAAATGAAATTGGATATTGAAAGATGAAAGAAGCAATGGGGAAAAACTATGAATTCTATAAAAATTAGAATTTAAAAGGGAGGGTTGTAGATTAGAGGGGAATCTTAGATATCAGGGGTTTGGGAAGTCTGTACCTCTCAAGTACCTCAGCCAATGGGGAAAGAGAGAGGGAAATTGGGATAAAAAGGGAGGCTGAGTCCTCCAAAAATTTGAGACACCCCAGAGGAATGCCCCATGGTCTCTCCCTTTATTTGAATAAAACAAAAAGACTCCTCTGTCTCCTTTTTAGACATAAACCTCTGGTGTTTGTGGATTAATTTTCCTGACACGAGGAAGGGAGGAGCTGCAGCCCTGAGCTGATCACACCCACCCTCCTCACCTCAGCTGCCTCAGTTTCCCACATTCTGGTGCCCGTGGCAGCATTTCCCTGGCTGCTGGGCAGGGCAGAGGTGGCAGGTGAGGATCAGGAGCCATTGCCTGGCTCTCAAGGGCCTCTCCAGCACCAAGGAGTCATTTCAAAGGCAGGGCTGGTGTCGTCCCCGTGCTGACGAGAGGCAAGAGGATCCTCACACGTGTTCTGTTTTTGGAAAGATGCTGTCCCTGGGAACAGTCAATATTTCAAACATTTGATCCTGGCAGTTCCCAGCCCACATGGGCTTGAGCAGAGCAATTTGTGTGAAGGTTTTTCTCTGTTGCTTTATTCTCCTAATGAGGGTTTTTCAGCTGGGTTGTGTGAGTTCCTTTATCTTTTCTGCTTTTTCACTTATGATTTTGTTGTTGTGGGGTTTTTGTTTTGTTGTTTTTGTTTTTTTTTCTCTAAGTCTTTCCCTCTCTCATCTCCCAGGAAAAGCTGTAACAAAATTAAGGTGAGAAAAAAAGGGAAAATTAACTGGAACTGGTTCATGGTGAGTTGCCAAGAATCTGAAAATTACCCTCTCAGACGGTTTGCATTAATTCCCTGATGCAGCAATGATAAATCCTTATTAAAGAGGATAACATAAGGAGATTTTTCTGCCTGTAGAGAAACTCCAGGGTGCAAACAACAAGGAAGCCCATCTCCCTCTTGCTCATGATCCCTGGAAGTGTCCAAGGGGAGGCTGGAGCAACCTGGAATAATGAAAGGGGTTCCCTTAATGAGAGGGGGTGGAAGGAGGTGAAATTTGAGGCCCCTCCAACCCAAACCATTGGGAATTCTGTGATTCTGTGATCACTTTGCAAATGCAGGTGTGACAGTGGTGACAGCAGCCCTAAGGGGGTGACATTACACTGAAAAAAGGGCATGGAGGGGCAGCCAGGCAAGTCCCAGGTGCTGTGGGCAGTGTCTCTGCCCTAAATCTTTGCAATTCCCTGCTTGTGCAGCTCCCTGAGGTCCAGCCCTGGCAGACAGGAATTTTAATGCAGCAGTTTTTGGCCTCTGCCCATGCCAAGCAGCCTGAAAATTCACCCCTGTCCCTGAGTGAGGAGTGAGGGGCTCCTTGCCTCCCCACCCCCGGTGCAGCTCACGCCCTGCCCCAGCAGCAGTGCAGGGAACGAGTGCCAAGCTCCAGTCCTTCCCATTTATGTGTTATTTCCAAGATCCCCGAGCTCCCCCTCTCTTCTCCTCCTCTTTATTCATGCACCACATTGCCTTGCTGGGCTGGAGTGGGAAAAAACACTCCAAAACCACTCGGCTTGTGCCTCATTACAGGGCTTGAGCCAGAGCCATGTAAAGCTGTAGCTATGGAAACTCCCAACCCTTTTTTTCTGCTGGTTTATTNAGGAAACCTCCCCTCCTTTTTTTTTTTTTTGTTTTTTTTTTTTTTTTTTTTTTTTTTTTTTTTTTGAGAGCAGCAACGTATTTCTCTTTGGAGATCCCAGGCAGGGCTGCTGCAGCAGGCAGGGATCCCCTGGTGTCACACAGCAGGAGCTGGGAGCACAGAGCCAGGTCTGTGTCCCCAGGGCAGAGAAGGGGGACTGAGGAGGACAAAGTGGGTTTGATGGAAAGCCAGGACAGCTCAGGGATGCTGGAGGGAGCAGGGTGATGCTGCTGGAGATGTCACCAGCGGCCAGACACCCACCCACAGCTGGCAGGGGTGGGCAGGGACAGAGGGGTGCTGCTCCAGGTGTTGGTGGCTGGATCTAGGGTGTCTCTGGAGCTCTCAGGGTTATTTTATTTTATTTTA
>VXBI01013151.1:240840-252108 GCA_013397375.1 Toxostoma redivivum | reverse complement strand
ATTTTATTATTTATTTTAAGAACTCCCTGTATCCCAGCCTAGATCCGTGACTCCTGAGAGAAGGGAAGCAAGATGTGCAGCTTTCAAAGACTTTAATCTGCTGAGGCTCTTCCCATCGCAGGAGCTGTTCACACCCCTTGGAAATGCAGAGCTGTTGGATTTCCTGCTTACTGCAATGTTCCGTGAATTCACTGCCCTTCCTCCCAGCGGATCGATGGCTCAGCAGCAGCTCCCGGGGATCGATGGCTCCTGCACCTCTGGGACATTTGTGGGGTCAGGGTGGGGCAGGTCCTTCCCAAACCCTGCTGCAGCTGGGGCTGCTCCCAGCTCGCTGCTCTCCCGGAGCCTGGCAGGTGGCAGCCACCCAGTCTGGAGACGGGCTGGAATTTTGGATGGATTTCAGGCAATCCTGCTTCCAAAGAGCTGGGACCAACTTCTCTGTCTGGAAAACGGGTGTTGGAGCAGCAACACTTCTCCTGACAGGCACTGCCTGAGAGAGAGACAGAGATTCTGGGATCAACCAGAGATCCTGGGATGAATCAGAGATTCTGGGATGAGACATAGATCTTGGGATGAGACAGAGGTTGTGGGATGATCCAGGGTTCTGGGATGATGATCCAGGGTTCTGGATGATCCAGGGTTCTGGATGATCCAGGGTTCTGGATGATCCAGGGTTCTGGATGATCCAGGGTTCTGGATGATCCAGGGTTCTGGATGATCCAGGGTTCTGGATGATCCAGGGTTCTGGATGATCCAGGGTTCTGGATGATCCAGGGTTCTGGATGATCCAGGGTTCTGGATGATCCAGGGTTCTGGATGATCCAGGGTTCTGGGATGATGATTNCTGGATGATCCAGGGTTCTGGGTTGATCCAGGGTTCTGGGATGATGATTCAGGGTTCTGGATGATCCAGGGTTCTGGATGATCCAGGGTTCTGGGTTGATCCAGGGTCCTGGGATGATGATCCAGGGTCCTGGGATGATGATCCATGGTTCTGGATGATCCATGGTTCTGGGTTGATCCAGGGTTCTGGGATGATGATCCAGGGTTCTGGGATGATGATCAGGGCTCTGGATGATCCAGGGCTGTGTCCCAGCTGGGGCTGGCTGCTGGCACAGCGTGGCCAGGCAGGGCTCTGTGTGCCTTTGGGCCTGCCTGAAGCAGGGGGCAGAAGGTGCAAACACGAGCTCTGAAGCATGCAGGGCTTCTGTCAGCACAGGCCTGGGGGCAGCAGGGGTGGCTCAGTCCATGATTTCCCATCAGGATCATTCTCCATGCAGAGGCTGTGGCATGTCCAGAGCCACTGGCAGGAGTCAAGGCAGAGCTGCTGCCCCTGCTGCTCTTTGTGGCCATCAGAGGGTACCAGGACCCTGCTGTCCCTCTGTGCAGTGTCCTGCCCTGGAATCCTTGTTCCCAGGATCCCTGTGGATGGGAGTGCTGATCCCATCCCAGCTGCAGAAGCAAGAGGCAGCTCCAGCCCCCAGCCAGGGCTGTCATCAGCTGGGAGCTCTCCTGGTGACTCTGAGTGAGTGTTTTCCATCCTCATGGCCCAGCAGTCCTGTCTGAGCCATGAAACCCCGTTCCCGAGGCATTTCCTGGGAGATGGGACAGCAGGAATGTTGGAGTGAGCCACTGGTGTCAGACACCAGCTCCCACAAAGCTCTTGGAGCAGCAGCTTCTGGTGTTCAGCTTTCAAAATCCACGTGAATGGAGCAATTCTGGAAAGAGTCACTCTTTCAGAAGAACAAATTCCTTCTTTCCCTCTTTTGGTGCATTGGTTCAGCAGCATTTTCTGACAATTAAGGCTTTTTGATCTCTCTGGCTGTGCCTTTCCAGGGGAGCAGGGAGCTCTGCTGTGAGATGGTGGAGAGCAAGCACTGCCTGTTGGGTGAATGCAGCAGGACAAAGCCCTCAGCAGGAGTGAGGTTGATATTTGGCTCTCAATGAGCTTTTCAGGTTGGCCAAGGAATGTTTCCAGCCTGCAAAACTGCCCTGCTGGGAGAAGACCCTGGGTGCTCTCCAGTCCCTGACCTTTTCCCCACTCAGCAGCAATTACAGCACCTTGTCCCGATCTGCTGATTCCCAAACCTGCTCCCTCTAATGCTTAATATCTTAAGCTGCCTAAGCCAGAACTCAAGAGGTGATTAAATGAGGCAGGGTGGAAAGACAGCACATCTTTCTTTTATCTTTTTTTCCTCTCTCTCTCTCTTTTTTTTTTTTTTTTTTTTTTTAGGAGTTTAGACTGCTTATATGTGTTTGGGATTATGGCCTGCTTCCCAGCTGATGGATGGGAATAATTCTTAGTGCTTAAGCAGAGTGGGATTGTTTGGGCAGTGAAAGGTGGGACTAGGGGGGTAAAACCCTGTGGAGTGGTTTGACAGCAGTTCTGAAATGAAGACAGAGCCTGGCTGGCTGTGAGCTCCCACTGTGGCAGATTTTTTATTGTATTCGAATTTTTAATTTTTGTTTTTGGAGTATGTGTTTTAGTTTTTTGGGTATGTTTTAGATTTTGAGATTCACTTTTGTTGGTTTAGGGTTTTGGATTTATTCATTTATTATTGGTAGTTTTGCACTTTTTATTTTGTTTGTAAGTTTTGGTTTTATTTATTACAAAGTAGTTTGGTGGGGTTTTTTATTGTTTTTGTAAGTATAGTAAATGTTAGGCATTCTTTATTGCTTTGGTTTTTGATGCCAGTGTAGGGTTGGTGGGCAGGGGTGCACTGGTGGGCAGATCCCTGGCATCCCTCTGGATGTCTCCAGTATCTCTGTCCATGTCACCAGCATTCCATGTCACCAACACCCCTGTGGATGCTTTTCACAGAGGGGCAGAGCAGAGTGGGCACTTCATCCATGCTGAATGTCCACAGTGTTATAAATGAGACACAAAAGTCTCGATATTCAGCACAATTTAGATTCTTTATTTGATATAGACAGAGCAAGCAGCGCTGGGGAACGTGAGGGGTCACTGCCCACTCCACACTCCATCAAACCTTGGTTTGCAGCCTCTTCTTATACTATGGTTTTCTTTAATCAATAAGTTTTGGTTTTTTTGCTGTCATAATTTTGCCAGGTAAGCAGTGGTGGTCGAATAAACATCTGTATCCAAATTCACGAAGTCTCTGGGGATAGTCAGTCACAGATAACCATCTGGTCCTTGTAGATAACCACCAGTGAAATCTGCAAGTCTGGCTTTTGTAGATAGGCAGCATTGATCAGTAAAAGAGGAAGGACTATCAGGAAGTCTGGTTTTCCAAGCTGGAAGTAGACATAACTTATTTGGAAAACATAATATTCATAACAAGGTGATTTAAACCAGAATTATTTAATCATATATTTTCCTTTATCTAGTGTCCACGTTTCACTTCAGACCTTAGTGTTCTGGTTTATGCAAACCCCAGTACTTTTGTGATGAACACGAATCTTTTATCAATGATCACAGCAGTCACCTTCCCCAGCCACTTTCGGACAAGGACAGGATGGCCCCTGAAGGGGACATTCCCAAGGGCAGCGTGCAGGTGATTCAGCGATTCCCCCATCCCTCCCCAGCCTCTCTCTCTCCATGGAGCATCTGCAGTCATTGAAATTCCTGCCTGCCATTGTGCTTAGTAAGCCTTCACGCCACTTTGATGAGCTGTGCAAATATTATTTCTGTGAGGCGTGATTTGCTTGTGCTAAATGCCATTAGTGCCTCATTACTGCAGAGCACACATTCCCTCGCTGCCGGAGGGGCAACCCCTGCATCCAAGGAAACCTTCTCAACTGTGCTGCAAACTCAGACTGAGCAATTTCCACTTTAAAAACTGCTGGGAGAGGAGCCCTGATTCTGCCATGAACTTCTGCTTTTTTTTTTTTTTAAGCTTCAGGAAGCCCCACAGTTTGAAGTGGCTCTTGCTGTAGGGTGGATGTCTGGAGTAGCCCGAGCCTCCTCTGCTGGGTTTTGTTGTCACTGAGCTGCTGTCACACAGGAATCCAGCCTGGCTGCTCTGCCACATTGTGGGGGTCACACCTGATGACCTTTAAAGGCCCCTTTGACCCAAAATACAGGGACACCGGCAGAGGTGTGTACACAGCATGTCCTTGGTGTTTGGAAAAAACTTATACAACAAGGAGTTGTTGGATTGACACGTGATATTTAACAAAACACTTTCCATTATAAAATTCGGGGGGTTAATTCTCTGTAATACCGTTTTTATATGTGGTTATATTGAATTATAACAGGAGCAGACAGAAGAAGCAGCTCAGTGTGACCCATTTCTCACCTCAGCACTGCTCTGGGAGCACTGGGGGAGATTTTCTGGCTGCAAAGGGCTGAGTTGAGAATGGGCAGAAAGGAGAGGAACAGTCCCTGGTCCCCCCAGCCCCCTGGAGGAGTTGGTTGTGAGTTCTGATTGATGCAGACATGGGGGATACATCCCTGAATCAGCCCAGTGCTCATCTTGTGATCCTGCTGTACCTCCAGCCTTGGCTCTCCCTGTCAGGGCACTGAAACCTTTCCTGACCACGGTGTTGTCCTGCCCTCAGCCACTCCCAGGTGTCCCCTGAGCCCTGCCCAAGCCTGGGGCTGGCTGGGATCCTGCTCTGCAGAGCTGAGCACTACTCCAGCAGTGTCCTGGATGATAAATAATTGATCAGGCACTGGGGATAATTTCCCTTTCCAATGTGTGGTTTGTGCTCATCAGTGGGAGATGAAGCATCAGGGGCTGTCCCAGCTGCAGGGGGGCTGGGGGAGTTTGTGTGGGTCTCTCACAGGAGTCTGAGCTGTGGTTACCCTGTACCAGTGACAGTCCCCTCTGTAGTTGGCTTTAAGTCAGGTAAAGCCTCTAAGGCACCAGAAAGGACAAGTGGAATGTTTTGTTCTCTGTTCTGTTTGCTGTTCAAAGCCCATGACAGTGTTACAGGCATCTCCCAGCTGGTGGAGCCCTCTCTGATGTGCCACAGGCTCACAAAATTCCTTCTTATTCCAGGGATCATCAATAGTGGTACCTGTCAGGGTAGGGAAAGTGCAGGAGCTGCTCTGCCAAGGATGCTGTCTGAGCAGAGATGGGATGAGCATAGTCCTGGTGGGATCAGGGAATTTGGGACTGCTGGGATCTCTGAGCCATCTCCAGCACCCAGGAGGACCCATTTGCTGTGGATGAGCCTGGGAATTTGTGAGTGGCACTCTCCCAAAAGGGCACAACAGAGAGAGAAGTGCCCTCTGCTCATAAAATATTCCCAAACCGTTGGAGCACAGAGTGCCTGGAGATGGGATTTCCCATGGGGACAGCACTGGGGCTGGGATGGGCGAGCAGGGAGCGATGAGATGCTGAGGAGTGCCCAGCTGGCCTTGGCAAAGCCAGGGGTCTGCAGTGACCCACCCTGGCACAGAACATCAGCCCCAGGCCAGGAATGCTGTGTCAGGAGGGGACAGGGAGCACACAGGACTGATGCAGGCCCTCTGGTTGAAGTGTTTTTCCTATGGAAAGCCACGTTCCTGCCTGTGTTTCTGGCAGCTGCCCTGTCCTCTGGCTCCAGCGATGCAAAGTCTTCTGCTGGCTCCCTGCCCAGCCATTCCCAGAGCCCAGCTCTTATTCATTGACTGGGTAGGATTACAGGAACTGGGGAAATGCACGAGGAAGGCTGGATTTGCCACCAAACTGGTGTTGGCTCCTGCTTTATTCGCTGCTTTCCCACCTCCCAGGCTGGTAGCAGTGGCTTTCCTTCACACTGATGCTCTCTGGTGTTTACTTGTGGGCAGAGCTGTGGCACTTAGGAAGCTCCAGAGTGGCAGCAGAGGAGTGTAAACCAGGCTTATCCTGAACTTTACAGCATCAAGAGCTTGGATCCAGTCTGCTCTGCCCTGGAGAGTTTATTACAGTGGGATTTCTTGTTATTCTCATTCAAGGTCCTGAATGCTGTCTGCACCCAACTCCAGGACAGAAAGCAGCCAGGCCCAGTGGCTTAGAGCAGTGGCACCTTGGGCAGCCAGCATTGCTCACCTGATTCCCTGGCATTGTGCTGAGCTCTTTTTCTTCCTTCTGAGGCAGGGCCTGATCAGCATGTCAGGATTCTTGGCACGTGGATGAGCTGGGCAGTGGCTTCATTGCTTACCCAGGGCAGGACCTGCAGTGCTGTGTAGGCAGCAGTGCAGGGGCTCTGCACCACCTAATTAGTGTTTGTCAATCAGTCTCGTCTCTTCTTCTCAGAGCCAGGATTAACAGAAACACAATTGAAACAGTTTTTCTCGTGTTCAGGCTTAGATGTTTATTGTATCTTATCAGAAAGTACAGACAGTGAGACAGCACTTCCAGCTCCTTGCTAGAAGTGAGGAAAAATGGCTCCAGAGGCAACTGCTGCAAGGTCTGTTAAGGCCAAACAGCCTAATAGAGAATTAACACCTATATTATTTATACTTTTGACCCAATAGCTAGATCCCCATGACCCTTAGAGTGGCACTGACTGACCAACCAGAAACTACTGCCTGAAATCCATGAAGAAGAAGGAAGAAGAAAGATGAACAAAGGAAGAGACAACACCTAAAATCCTCCATTTTGTCCTATACCTATTACTCTACTATAAAAACCTCAAATTTAAACCCCATCACCCTGTGAAAGCACACTCTTCTAATTCACTGCACACTCGTGATTTCTAATTCACCATTCATATTTAGAGGCTGTCTCCAAGGCCTCAGGTCAAAAGCAGTGTTTTCCAGGGGGTCTGTGCCTGAGAGCACAGAAAGCTCAAAAACTCCAGATTTCTGGGATCCAGCTCTCCTGTCCCTGCACCACACAGGGTCAGACTCAACACACCTAGTTTCCACACAGAACTTCAATCTTCCCAACCTCATCATCCTCCCCTGAGGTCTCTCCCTTGGCTCTTTGCCTTGGGGTGACCCAGTGAGCTGGTTCCCCCCACCAGCCTGGATGAGGGGCAGCCTGGGGGCTGTGCCAGGGTCATTCCCCACTTGGGGACACCCACACATGGCAGCAGAAACAAGCACAGAGCGGGGTCAGGGATGTGCAGAGCAGAGCAGAGCCAAGACAGGCAGGATGGTGTCACTCCAGGACACAGCACTGGCCTCCCCTGCTCCCTGCAGAGGGTGGGATGGGTGTTTCTCCTTTTTTTTTTTTCTCTTTCCTTTCTCCATCTCGGCTGTTTGGAAGCTCAGGGCGGAGCTGAGCCCTGCTCCCCTGCACAGACTGAACGAGGGGCAGGGTGTCATGCTGAGGTTTGAGCTGAGTGTCCCTTGAGCAGGGTGTGTTTGTGCCTGTGTTTATCCCCGGGTGTTCATTGGGGTGGGCTCCCAGCTCCAGTGCAGGATCAATCCTGCCAGCACTCATATCTGTGCTGCCAGCTGGCATTTTGTACCCAGTCTGGCTGTTTTGTCTGAATCTCCAGCTCCTGGAGACAGGTGAATGAGGGCAATTCCCACATTTTGTGTTGAATAGAGGACTGTGCTAATTCTGGCTGCAGAGGAAGCAGCTCCCAGGGCTGCTGTGCAGAGGGACAAGTTTGGGATGCAGCTTTTTGCATGTAAGACACGATCTCCTTGTGCAGGCACAGCTTCAGCAGGACCAGCATTCCCTTTTTTTAACCACTTGCCATGGCAGCACTTCCAGCTGGTGCAAAACTCTTTGGAGTGATTTTGTTGCCCTGCAGCTGGGAGTTGGGGTGGGATGGGACAGCTGAAAAGCCTCATTTATTTAATTGTTCAGAAGATTATTCTTCATACCTGTGAACTCTAGAAGCTGGCTGAACTGGGTGCTTAGAGGAACCTTGGAGCATTCTCCTTTTCCATCCCCAGGTCTCCTTCTCTCCCAGTTTCAGCAGGCAGCACCAGGCCAGTCCACACGAGCCCTCCATCCCCTGGACCTGGAGCTGAGCTTTTGGGAGCCGGGTATTTGCTGGAGCTTGTGCTGGGCTGAGCTCAGCCCCCCCAGCTGTTCAGAAGCCTTCCCCCCACGCCTGGCTCCCCAGAGGCAGGCACAGCTGTGAGCAGCCTCTCCCCACCCCGGGCACCCACGGTGGTCCAGGGGCCGTGTTCAAGATGCTGGGGAGGTGGAAAGAGGATGATTTCTCATCCCAGCCCTTCTCCTCCCATTCTCTGTTGCTCGGGAGAAGATTCCCTCCTGGGGAGGGAAGGGCAGCTCCTCATGGCAGTGCCCAAGGGAAGACAGGAGCAGAGGCTGAGGCAGACCTGGCCCTTAGTGAACAGTTCAACCTCAAAATCCACATCCTCAGCCATGGCAGGGATGTGTAAAAGCACAGGGTTGTGTTTAAAACCAAACAGCTCCTGCAGGACCTGCTGCTGGGAATTGTGGTTTTGGTTTGCAGCAGCACAACCTGTCCTTTTCACTCTGAGAAAAGAGAAGTCCTGCATCAAGCCCTGTGTGCTCCAGTAACCCCAGGGCCACCATCCCCTGTCACCCCACGGCACTGGGGACCACAGCACAGGGCTGCTGGCCTGGGGACAAACAGCCTGTGTGGGGTTATACCCCCTGCAGCCCCTTCCTGCTGTCTGGGGATGAACTTGGATGGGCTCAGACATCCTTGGTAGCTGCAGGAAGGAGCTGAGCTCTCCTGGGACTGAGTCCCCCGTGCCTGGGTTCCTCAGACCAGGGCTCCCACATACCTTCTCCAAGACCACAGCAGAGCTGCAAAGCACTTCCTTTTACCAGGATATTTATTGCTAAATATATGAATCTGGGAGCCTGTGGAGCATGAAATTAGGAACAAATGTAAAAAGGAGGTCTAGGCAGGAATTGTTCAGCCTATGGGCCTCTGCATGCTCTGCTTTCCTCCCCCTTTGCACGCTGGAGGGTTTAAAGCTTCCAGGTATGCAGCTTTAATCAGAGAAGTATGTTTGGGGAGGGGAGAAGGGAGAAATGCAAATGGTCCAGCTCTGGAGGGAGCAGTGGCTGCCATGCCACGTCTGGCTGGGCGCGGCTGGACAGGAACCATGGAAATTGGCTCAGTGCAGCCCTGGCTGTGCCCCGGGGCTTTAATTAATGTGTGGAAAAGCCAGAGAGCCCTCCCTGGCAGAGCTCTGCCTGCCAGCTCCCATCCTGGGCCGGCAGGGAGATGCTGATGCTCTGTGATGGGTGCAGCATCCATCCCTGAGATCCTGCAGGGTTGGGTGGCCACCCCAGAGCCAGGCTCCTTTCCCAACCCTGCACCTCCTGCCCTTGGCTCTGGGGCAGCATGGGGATGGCAACTGGGAGCAGCAAAGGACCCAGGGATGGGCATTTCCAGCGGGCACCTGGGCCAGCCAGGCGCCTCCATCCCTCTTTAAACAGCAGCCAAAATTTCTAAATCACTGATACATCATTTGCAAACCCTTCCCGTGGCTGTGTTGCTCCCTCTGAGCCTCCTCAGAGCGTTTTCCCCGAGGAATGAGGGCAGGATTTGGCCCGGCTCTTGCCGGTGTGAGAAGCCCTGGAACCGTCGGGATAAATTCCCTTCCCTTCTCCCGAGCTGCTCGGCAGCAACATAAAACGTGACACTGCTTTATCCATTCAGCACTCACCCAACTTTAGCAGGACATTAAATGCCTGAAAATATGGCAGGGGATTGTTTTCTTTGGAAGCAGGTTAAATCCCTGACAGATACAGTTGCTTTTCCTCGGGTGCTGAAGTAATTTGGGGCTTGGGGTGGCTGGTTTTTGGTTTAACCCGATAGCAGGAGCTGGGAGCCAGCTTTGTTAAAGCACTTGGAGAGTAGGTGGTCAGGGTATGATTTCTCCCTTAATTTATGTCGCTCCTCCTGTTCCCAGCCCCAACTAAAAGGTTGCTGGAGCTTTATTGGTGTCAGTTTTAGTGCCACTGCCTCCTAGCTGCTGGCAGGTGTGAGCAGGCAGGTACTGTGTTTCCCCAGCATCCTTCCTGGGGCAAAAATGTGTTGTATCCTGGGACGGAGAGGAATTCCAGGCCTCCCATGAGCCTTCAAGGGAGGGATGCTGAGAGCAAGTCCTGTGCTGGTGATGCAGGGCTCGTGCTGTGCTTGATGCACAACATCTGTGTGAGCCCAGCAGGAACAGGGACAGGGACAGGCACAAGGACCTTCTGCTGCTCCCAGCGCTGTGCCAGCTCCCCAGGGGCATTCCAGAGAGAGAAGGGTGCTGGTGGTACCCCAAAACACAAGCAGGGTGGCCCTGCTGAGCCACAGCATCTCTGTGATGTCCAGTGCCCTCTCTCCCAGCCACAGCTCACCTGGGACTGTCAAGCATCATCCTGGGGTGCCCCCACAGCCCCCCAAAACTGTGGCTTGGCCATGGTGAAGTGGAGGATCCTGGTGCCTTGGATGCATCCTGCTTTCAGGGAGGGCAGCACCCGCTGCCTGCAGCCCTTAAAGGCTCACTTAGCAGCTCCACGTTATTCCAAATTAAAATACCACATTGTTTTCATGGGGAAAAGGGATTATAGGCTCAGAGAAAAATGAGTGCAGATCAGAAATCCTTATTGCAAGGCTTCTTCTCCCACCACTGAAGTTTTCTGCCACCAGTTACGAGCTGGGAGAGTGCCCTTGGTGCCTGGTGTTATTTCCCTTGGCTCCCCCTCCCGAGGGCAGAACAGACAGATGAGACCCCAGAGCTGCTTCTCACTCAATTTCTCACCCACTGCATGAAGTTTTTTTAACCCTTGCACCTGCAAGGTGGCATTCTTGGAGGGATGGGGACTCCCTGGTGACTTTCCACAGGTGCCCAGTGCAGGGACCTGGCCTGATTCTGCCCTTCAGAACCCTCCTGGTTTTTAGCCCACTTCAAAGAGGGGGTAAGCAGAGAGTTTGGGGTTCCCTCAAGCAATGCACTCAATTTTGCAGGCTGTTAATGGAGAAGAGGGCGGATGACAGCCGGGACCGTGGTCATCACAGGTGGAATATTAGCGANCCCCCAACCTCTTTCCTCCAAGAGCCCCCCACTTCCTTCCTCCAGGAGCCCCCCACCTTCTTCCTGCAGGAGCCCCCCGAGGATCTGCACAACGGGGGTGACAGGGTGAGCTACAAGACGGTGAGCCAGGAGGACCTGGCCCTGCCAGTGTCCAACCTGCAGGCTCTCAACCCCAACAGGCTCTCGGCCATGCGGGAAGCGTTCTCCCGCAGCCGCAGCATCAGCACCGATGTGTGAGCTCTGAGCTGGGAGCTGGGAGCTACAGCCTTGTCCACCCACCCCTCAGCATCCCCCCAGGGTTTTGGACAGTGGGAAGGACTGGTTGGAATTGGTGGAGTTTTGAAAAGGAAAAAAAAAAAAAAAAAAAAAACCCAAAAAAAAAAAGGGGAAGGGATTCCTCGGGG
>VXBI01013151.1:221543-238785 GCA_013397375.1 Toxostoma redivivum | reverse complement strand
AAAAAAAGCCCAACAAAAAGAAGGTGAATGTATTCCTATGGGCTGGCGGTATAAAGGGGGAGCAGAGCAACCCCAAACGAGGAGCAGGGGGGTGCAGCTGGAACGGGAGGTTTCCCAGTGCTGCATTGCTTGCTTTTATTCTTTTATAAAGAGGATTTTGATATTGAGCATCCTTTTCTACAGAGGAGTTGCCCCTCCTCAGCATTCGGCCGGGGGATGCTGATGGGGCTCACGGGTGGCTGAAAATGGCTCGTGCTGCAGGTCAGCAGCAGCTGCTGGCATCACCTGAGGGCCCCAGGATGCCCTCACGTGCTCACACACCCCCCAAAATGTCCTCTAGCAAAGCAAGGCTGTCACTGCCCACCCTCGTGGCACCCTGTGCTGTGCTGCTCGCTGCTGCAGCCACGGGAGTGTCTGTGGGTGTGGGGGTGAGTGAGCACAGCCCTGCACCATCCCCAGCCCATCCCACTCCTGCCAGGCGTTAATTCCCGGGTACAGCCAGGCACAATCCCCTCAGGGTTAGGATGGTGGCTGGGTCTGGCCCTGGAGCCCCCCAGAGCGGCCTCATGGAACCCCTGAAGGAGCTGGGGGTGCAAAACCACTGCATGACTCAGCTATGGAAATAACACACAGCACACTTTGGGATGGAGGAATGTGGGTAATCAGCATCCCTGCTCCAAGTAATGCCATATACAACTTCTGGCTGAGGGCTCCATGGCACAGGGCTCACCGTGTGTGTGCCCACCCCTTGCATGCACAGTTTTACAGCTATTTGTTTGGGAGGGGGTTTTTAAACAAAAATCAAAGAGAAAAGACACTTTCCCCCCATCCAGGATAGTGTCAAAATGCTTTTAAATTCACTCAAAACCTCCAATTTGCATCTTCCATTGAGCCATTTCCCACGGCAGCCTGGCTGTGGCACCAGCTCTGTCCCACGCTGGATCCAGCAGGGACAGCCCTGGCAGAGCAGCAGGCACAGAGCTGTCCCCAAGCCTGTCCCTGTGCACCAGGTGTGCTGCAGAGGAGCCCTTGGGGTTACTCAGAGATTTAGGAGAGGAATTGCAGCACTGAGGGGACTCCTGCTCTGGTTTCTCCCTGCTGTCTCCACTCCTCCCCTCCCACCTCACCACACTCCACGTGACACAACACCCTGTTTCTCCTGGACTGGGCATTATTCAGGTTAAAAGCATCACCTGGGGATGGCTGGTGAGGATGGACTGGCTGCACACAGACTCTGATGGCCTCAGCGCTGTGCTCCAGGGGGATTTTCCTTTTTTAAAGATGTTCTGGGAAGAAGCAGCCGTGGCTGCAGCCCCCTGGGCTCATGGACACTGTTTGCAGCCCAGCTGGGTATTTTACTTCGAACCACGAGGGCTTTTAATTCCACAGGAAACCTTTTGAAGTACAAGTCAGTCTTTGCAAATGAGTATCTTGGATTTTCTGGGGGGGTTCTCTTTGGGGTGGGGAGGGCTGGGGTTTGTTTCATACGTGTTTAATATTCCAGGCTTGGTCCCTGTGGTCCAGCACAATCCCTCTGCTCCAGGGGGATGCAGCCACTCAGACCATGCATGTACAGTTCTCACTGGGGTTTGTTTCCATGCCTTGAGCCCTTCTCTTCCTGTTTTTCGTGGTTTCTCCTCCCAACCTTCCTTTCCTCCTTTTTTTCCTTGTTTCTTTCCCTTGTAGCTTGGAAATTCAGCAAACGGGGTTGGCTTTCCCTCACCTGGTGGTCTGTTGTACAGAACTTTGGGAATCTCAGATGGGGGAGGGAAAAAGTCAAAAAGAAAAAAAAAATAAAAAGGAATAAATTACTTTGACATGGGTTTTGAGGTTTGTTTTTCTTTTTTTCCCCCCTGCATCTGCAAATTTGGGGTGGTGTTTGCAAAGCTCTTAGGAGCTCCCTGCTGCTGAGGGAACACTTGGGGTGCACACAGAAGTTTGGGGGATCTAAAGAGCCTTTGGCTCAGTGTCTGGGGGTCACACCAGTAAAAACACAGAGCAATAACCCATTGGGAGCTCAGAAAGGCCCTTTTCTTACTGGCACCATATGAAATCTCTTTGCTGCCAAACCCTTGAGGAGCTTCAGGGATGCAGCTTCTACAGCCACAGAACCCCAAAGGGCCCCCAAAAATCCCAAAATCCCCCCACTGTTGGGACTTTTCCTTGCATCACTGTCCAGGGAGCTGTGATTCTCCTGATTTAAAGCTGCTCTGCCTCCCCTGGGCACCAGCAAATCCCCAGCCCCAATTCCAGTGCTCCCAGCACTCCACTACAAACTGGAGAATAAAACAAAATACCACCATAAATATGACAACTTTATTAAAATATACATATGAGTACAAATTAATGATTATATGGATAAAGTTCACTGTCTGTAAACAAATATATTAAAAAAGAGCACGTCTTTTTTGTGATATAAAGTGCAGTTATGTTTCCATATTATATACAATATGTCAGCATTGGGGGAGGGGGGGTGTTGTAAGGACTGTGAAACTAACATTTGATTATAAGATAAAATTCTCTGAAAAAGTATACACCTACATATTACAAAAAAAGGGCTTGAGTTCATTTAACAAACGAGGATCAGCTTCCCACCACGTTAATTGAGCTAACGAGGGTGTGCAGGTCTCGGGATAAATCAGGAGAGAGGCACCAACCCCATTTTGTGAAGGGAAACTTGCACTTCCCAGAGTTCACACCAACCCCAACCTTGCACCGAGGGAGGAAACCAAAGGACAAGACCTTGGGTGTAGCTGGATTTTGGGAGGGGGGAATCAAATATACACGACTTTATGTACAGCTCTGATCCCGGGGGGCTCCCCACGTCCAGCAGCGCCAGCAGAGGAGTCCTGCTTCGGTGGGGACACAAAAACCAGGCCAAAAGCATCCTTGGGAGCAGCTGTGGGGTGTGTGGGCTGTGTGGAAGGTGGAGCCCTGGCTGGGGCAGCCCTGCCCTAGGAGTGGGGTGCACGGCAGGAGCGGCAGCAGGCTTTGCTGTAGTACCAGTGGCTGCACAGGTTCACCTTGATGGCCAAGGCACAGTTGGTTCCTGCCTGGTCCTGGCAGCTGTCATCTGGGGGAGAGAAAGCACACGTATGGCGTGGAAGAGAAAAAGACATAGACACCTCCCTGCCAAATATTCAGCTGCAGCCCTGACAGACCCTCCTGCCACATAGTGAGCCATTGCTTCAGCCCATAGGGACCCCCTGCCACATAGTGAGCCATTGCTTCAGCCCATAGGGACCCCCCTGCCACATAATGGGTTATTCTGGTTCATACTGGGAGGGGGTTCAGGATGCTCTGGGTGCAGCTTTTGGGCTGGTTTATAATGGGAGATGAAATCACGAGGCTCTGGGACCCACTAGGAGTGACTTCTGGGGCTGCTAGGATTACTGGTTTCTACTGGTTTATGATGGGGAAGTGCTCATGAAGCTCTGGGACCTACTGAGAATGATTTGGGGTGGTTCGGTGCTTACTGGTTTATACCAGTTTTTACTGGTAAAAGTTCCAGGGGGGTGCCACATAGTGAGCCATTGCTCACCCCATAGGGACCCCCTGCCACAAAGTGAGCAGCGTACCCTGCCACATAGCGAGCCATTTGATCACCCTATAGAGACCCTCTTGCCAAATTCTGAGCCAAAGCCCATCCCCATATTATGCTATGGACACCCTGAGAAAGTGTCTATAGACTAGAAAAAAAAGATAAACAACTGTGAGCTCATGAATTCATTTTCCCCACACAACACAGCTCTAAACAGCACAGGATGAGCAACAACATCATCCCAGCTGTGGCTGCCACCTCCCTGACATCCCCTGGAAAACACCATGGAGCTTCTCCAGAAATATCACTGTCAACCTGGGCAAAGCCATGAGCAGGCTGATCTGCTCCTTCACACCTGGCCAGGCCTGGGGAGTCTCATTTGGTCCCAGGCCTGAAGCTCGATGTCTTTGTTGTAAAACAGAGCTGCCCAGAGGCTGCTGGAGCCACCAAGCACTGAGTTGTGCCCAAGTCAAGAGCCTCCCCTGGTAGGAATTCACAATTTCTATCCCAATGAGGCTATTTGAAAAAGGGAATGCAGCATCACATCCAGAGTTAGGAGCAAGTGAGATGCTGGAGAAAGGGATGAGGCCAGAGGCTGCTTCTGCACTCTCCCAGCTCCTTTCAGTGCAATATTTTGCTTCAAATCCATAGGATTTATACTTATATTCATATATATATTGCTTAAAATCCATAGGATGCATGAAACCAGGCTGCTTCCAGGACAAGGTGGCCATGAAGCAACTCCCAAGCAGCTCCTATCCCAGATCCCAAGGGAATGGGCAGCCCAGAGCACCCAGGGCTGAGCTAGGAGCTGGACCCAAATCTGTCTCCCATTTTCCTGCTTTTCTCCCACACTGTCCTTGTTCCCAGATCCTATTAAAGGATTAGAACTGCGTGTTTGCTAAAGATCACAGGGACTCTGAGCCAGCAGACGAGTCAGATAACGAGATAGTTACAAATCCCACAGGACACCCAAAGACCAAAAATCATTAAAATAATGGCACAGACAGAACTTCCTTGGCTCTAGCTGGAATCTTACAGAAGCAGCACCCAAATCAGCTCTCCAAAGGCCCCTTTTATCTTCAGGTCAGAGCACGATACTTTGAGTTCTCCTCTTAATTTATCTGCAGAAAAAGCTGGTGTATAACCCCCCATTACTTGGGCACAGAGAGAGCTGTCCCTGTACATCCTCCCTGGGGTGATTATCCAAATGGGGGCAGTGGAAGATAAGGGATCCATGGAAAATCAAGGCCATGGGGCTCACCTGGGGGCTCGGTGGGGCAGGGTTGCAGGTCACAGGTCTGTTTGCCCACGGGCTTCACCAGCGGGTCACAGCCCCGCACGATGTCCTTGCCTTGGTAGCACTTCACATCCCGCATCCTCACGCCGATCCCGCAGGTTTTTGTGCACTGGGGGACAGAGAGAGGGGCTGAGGCAAGACCCTGCCATCCCTGGGGACTCTGCTGAGCCAGGATCTGCTCGTTAGGGCAGGAGGAGAATGTCACATCCAGTGCCACACTGCTGTCCCCTTGCTCTGTCTTTGCTGCCAGCACCATCAGTTCTGCCCAGGGGTAGGTGGATGTGATACCCTGGCACTGACACCCTTCCTCCTCCTGCTGCCCTTCACAAGGGATCACAAACGAGCTGGCCCAGTCCAGGTGATGCTCTGTAGGACATGGGTGGCCATGGAACCCCCAGAGCAGCAGGAGTGGGGTTGTGGGGATCTCTGTGCATCCATGGGGGTTTTGTGGAGCCACTGCTGGGCCCAGCACTCACTGCCTGCTGCCCTTTGGATGCATCATGGAGCTGAGATTATAGCAGGGCTGCTTTGGCTAATTACAGGGTTTGCAAGACTAAAAATGAGGCTCCTGGAGCTCAAATCAGGGAGGCTGCAGCCAAGAGGGCTTGCAGGAAACCCACACTTGCTCAGCTTGGACCCTTGGCCACTGAACCCTGGGTTATGCAGGATGATGGGGCATCCCATCACAGCATCCCCAAATTCTGCATCACTGGGGCAGCCACCCAATCGGCTCCATGCACACTCTCAGCCATACTCCCAGGCACCAGAGAAAAAAATTTAAAAAAAAAAGTTCCAAAACACCCCCTCTCAGTCTGAGCACAGACAGCCCCAGCTGCAGTATGGTAGGGCAGGCTCTCTGCAGCAAAAACACCCAGGGTGCTCCTTCAGGGACCTGCAGAGACTCCCCCATCTCCTGGGGGGTTCTGCAGGCAGGTGACCCTTGGGGCAGAGCAGTTTTGGGGCTCTCTCCAGGCTCACCTCGGACCAGGGGGTCGTGTACCACTTGAAGCAGGGCCTCTCGAAGCACGTGCTCTCCTCCACGGGCTTCTTGGCCATGTCACAGTCAGAGGGGCTGCGGGTCTTGATCTTGCCATTGACAATCTCCAGGCAGAGCACGATCCTCTTCTTCACACCCCGGCCACACGTCGTATTGCACTGTGGGGTCACAAGCAGAGCCAGCTGAGTGCTGCACACCCTATCCCCACCCCTCTAGGGCACCCCAAATCTCAGGAGCTGCACTTACCCGCTCCCAGTCCTGCATACCCCATCCCTCTAGGGCACCCCAAACTGCAGGATCTGCATTTACCCACTCTCAGTCCTGTACACCCCACCCCTCTGAGGGCACCCCAAATCTCAGGAGCTGCACTTACCCACTCCCAGTCCTGCACATCCTATTCTCATCCCTCTGAGGCCATCCCAGATCTCAGGAGCTGCATTTACCCCAATCCTGCACACCACATCCCCACCTCTCTAGGGCACCCCAAATCTGAAGATCTGCACTTACCCGCTCCCAGTCCTGTGCCAGCCAGTGGGAGGGGCAGTTCTTGTCCCCGCAGGGGTGGATGGCCAGGGGTTTGGTGTCCAGGTTGCACTGGGACTCGGGCACCACGCGCCCGTCGCTGGTTTTGCAGTACACGTGCCGGATCATCCTGCCCTGCCCGCAGCCACCGCTGCACTGCAACCACAGCGGGCACTCAGCGCCAGGGATCCATCCCTGAGCCACCCCACAGCAGGGACATGGCCCCACAGCAGAGACACGGCCCCCACAGGGCTCAGCTGCCACCCCACACCTGCCTCCCCCAAATTTCAGAGGGGTTTTTGGGGCTCCGCTTAAAACTCGCAGCCAACAGACATTCCAGCATCACGGAATCCCACACTGGGTTGAGTTGGGAGGAACCTTAAAAATCACCTTGTTCCAACCCTTTGCCATGGACAGAGACACCTTCCACTGTCCCAGGTTTTTCCAAACCCTGTCCAACCCAGCCTTGAACACTCCCAGGGATGGGACATCCAAAATTTCTCTGTGCCAGGGCCACAGCCCCAACACCCAGCACCTCTCAGGGTGGGTAAAAAGGGAAGCATCACAAGCAGGAAACCTCAAAAAGGCCAAAGGCAAAGGGGACCAAAGAAGTGGCTGCAAATATTCAGCCCCAGTGCCCCAGTGCTGGTGCTTCCCGGCTCTGCTCTTGCAGAGACTCTCGGTGTTTCCTAGCACTGCTGCTGCCATGGAAACTACTTATTTTTAGCTGATGTGAATGTATCAAATTTGGTAAAAATAGCTTGGGATGGAGGGGGTCTCTGGAGCAGAATTGTGCAGGAAGGGAAAAAGCTGGGGGGGAGAAAAAAAAAGAGAGAGGAAAAGAGAATAGAAAATAAGGATGAAAGGAAAAATAGAGAAAGGGAGGAAAGGAGGAAAGAGAAAAGGTAGAGAGGGGGAAGGAAAAAAGAGAAAGGAAATAAAGGGAAAAGAGTTAAAAGGTTCAATTTCTGGGCATGGAGCATCAGCATTGCCAAGGAATGCTGTGCAGCAGACAGACAAGAGGATTTTGACACCCGCTAAGGCCCTCAGCCAGGTCTCTGAGGGTTTAACCCCTGCTGTACCACATCCCCTGCAGGGCAGGAGCCTCAAGGAGAGCCCGGGGGGAAGCAGCAGGATCCATTGAGCTGCTGGGTCACCCCCAGTGCCCGGTGACAGCGCTGGCAGAGGTGACACGGGACAGTCAAAGCAGCGGAATTATTTGGGGTCAGCTCCCAGCACAGGCTGCCTGCAGGTTTGTTGGGACCTGCCAGGGATGCTGAGCCCACCCCAAAACCGGCAATGCCGGGGACAAGCCAGGCTGTGCCGGCACACGATGGCCACTCGGGCGGGGTCTCACCGGTCCCCAGTCGGACACTGTCCACTGCCGGTCACACGGTGGCCCCGTGCAGTTCTTCTCGGCCAGGGGCCGGGCGCTGGCATCGCAGAGCTTCTCCTCCTCGGAGCAGCGGATGTCCCTTGTCACCACGCTGCGCTCCCCGCAGCGAGCCGAGCACTGCCGGAGGGGACAGGGACACAGCGTCAGCTGCTGCCTTCCACACTGGGCTTTCCCCCCGTGTTTTAACATAAAATTCTAAAAGCACACACTGAAAATGCACAAATTATTTCCCCAAACCTCCCCTCAACAGCTCCAGCATCCTGCCCAGGTGCTGTGCTCTCCTACAGGGGGGAAATTCAAGGCTCCGGGAATGCCTGCTCAGAGCTGAGAGGAATGTCAGATTTGTCTTTACAAACGAGCTGTGGGTCTGCTGGTACATAAAACCAGCACTGAGAGATGAAAGAAACAATGGGATGGTTTCCACTGATTGATGAATGGAAAAAGAGATATTTGCCTTTACAAACAAACTGTAGGGTTTGCTGATAAATGAAGTTGGATATTGAAAGATGAAAGAAGCAATGGGGAAAAAACGATGAATTCCAGAAGAATTAAAAATTAAAAGGGAGGGTTGTACACTAGAAGGGAATCTTAGGTATCAGGTGTTTTGGGAAGTCTGTACCTCTCAAGTACCTCAGCCAATGGGGAAAGAGAGGGAAATGCAGCTGGGAAAATGGGATAAAAAAGGAGGCTGAGTCCTCCAAAAATTTGAGACACCCCAGGGGAATGTCCCATGGCCTCTCCCTTTATTCGAATAAAGCAAAAGGACTCCTCTGTCTCCTTTTTGGACATAAACCTTTGTTGTGTGTGGATTAATTTTCCTGACAGAGCTGAGCAGTTTTAGCTGTCACTTGGAGACAGGGTGAGATCTCCCTCGCCTCCTTCCCAGGAACAGCCAGCTCCTTTCCACCTCTTGGAGAAAGTTCCCCCCCCCCGACTGCACAACTGAGATTTTTATGCTGTGGATAAATTTGGCACCGTGCAGCCCAGTGACATTATTTAGAACTGGATTTGAGTTACTACAGTCTCACATACACATTACATTTGCTCCATGCATAACGTAAAGCAGGGAAAAGTGTCAACAGCACAGGGCCCAGACACAGCGTGCCGAGATGTTAATCCTCAGAGCCCTGAAATGTGCTTTTTTAATGCCTATTTCCCCAGCCAACTTGGCACCCCAGCTCTGATGGGATCCAAAGGAGATTAGCTTTGCTGCTGGCTAAGAACAATCTACTCCAGCACTGTCTCAAGCAATCTCCCCCTGACAAATGCTGGAGGAGAATACAGATTTCTGTAAAATAAACTACTCCAGTTTGCTACACTGGACAAAATAACGCTCCAGCACGTGCTCAGGGAGCTCCTCTCTACCAGCTGGGAAAGTCAAAACATCCTGCACCACCAGGGAATGCACCAGCCCCTCTGTCAGCTCCAGGGAAATGATGCACACCAGCTTGCAGGGGAATGGAGATGTTTAAATTATGACTAAGAAGAGTTTTTGGGAGCTTCCCAGGAGGAAGAGTCATATTCCTCGTGATGCAAACCATGGGGCAGGTTGGCACCCACGGACAGCTCGGCTCAGAGCTCATCTGCTCTTGCTTAGATGAGGTCTGTGCTTGATTTGGGAAGAGGCACCCCGAGGAAGCAGCACTGGTTTGGTTGTTTCCATGAGTTTGTGTTTGTAAGGGATGTGCTGGAGCATTGTCTGTGCTTGGAAAGGGATTTGGGGAAAACCTCTGCACAGGTTTTCCTAAGCAAACCAATGAGCTGGAATAGGGACAGCACTGTGCCTCCCCAAACCATCTCCCACTGGCTTTAGGCACAGCTAGGGAAAAGTTTCATTCTGTATGTGGTACAGAGGAATTGGAGGTGAGGAAGGGATAGTTATAGGGATGTAATTCATGTGTGAGTGAGGAACACCTTCCTACATGCTGGATTTGAAGAGATTGCCAAGGAAATACTGACGGGGAGATCTGAGCTCCTGCCCTACCTGTGAGAGACCAATGGCAGTGGCCTCTCAACCTAAAAAGGAGCCAGGGCTTCATTTTAAGGGGTAAAATATTGATCCACATGCAGTGACTGCAACCAGTGCATCCTGAGAGGCTGTGGATGGCTACAGATTGTTGGAACCCTGAAGCCTGGGAATTTTGAACTTTCTGTACTTTCTGACACTGACCCTCAAAAGAGCACTGCTTTTGATCTGAGGCCTTGGAGAAGGCTTCTAAGTTTGACTGATGAAGTTAAAATCATAGGTGTGCAGTTTAAATAGAAGTTTGTAATACCACATGATGAAGAGTTTGGAATTTAGGGTTTTTAGAATATAGTAATGGGTATGAGACAAAATAGAGGTTCTTGGGCAATGTCTCTTCTTCCTTCTTCTTAGTTTTAGGTAGTAGTTTTTTAATTGGATAGAAAGTCCCGCAGTGCCGGTCACAAGTATTTGGTTATTGGGTCAAAAGTATAAATAATATAAATATTAGCTTTTAATTGAATAGTTAGCCTTTAAAAGACCTTGTAACTAGCTAGATACACCTCTATTTTCTCCTTTTAGCTTGCTAGCTAGAAGTGCTGAAGAACTCTCTGTACTACAGATAAAAATTAATAAACAACTGAGCCTGAAGGCAAAATTCCATCTCATTCGTGCATCAATCATAAGTCTGAGTAAAGGCAGAAAAAAAAAAAAGAAAACGAGCCACTAATAAAGTGGTGATGATGATAGATTGGATGAGGATAAATTAGAAAAGGGAGAGAAGCCCAGGCTTCCAGACAGGAACTTCCATGCTCCTTCCCAGCACTCGCTTTTCTGCTTGCAGTGAGCAGCAGAGCGCAGCCTCACCATCAGTCTGTGGTGAGTCATTGCAAAGGTAATAAAATAGAGAAAACTCACTCAGACATCGGGCACAGGAGGGGACCTGGCCAGCAGCACTCCCCTCTGACCACTCAGACATCGGGCACAGGAGGGGACCTGGCCAGCAGCACTCCCCTCTGACCACTCAGACATCGGGCACAGGAGGGGACCTGGCCAGCAGCACTCCCCTCTGACCACTCAGACATCGGGCACAGGAGGGGACCTGGCCAGCAGCACTCACCTCTGACCACTCAGACATCTCCCACTGGGGCCCACAGGCCGGGTTCTTGCAGACCTTGCGCTCGTCGGGCCGGGCGATGTCGGCGGACTCGCACAGGTCGCTGTACACGGAGCTGTCGAAGCCGGGTGAGATCATCTTCCAGCAGCGCACGATGCGGAACTGGAACCCCTCCCCGCAGGTCCGCGAGCACTCGCTCCAGCTGCTCGTCTCCCACCTGGGTGTGGGAATTATGTCGAGATGGACACGACTGGCATCGTCACCAGTTCTTTATTCAAAGCTTTTCATGCCTTTTTTCAGTGGGCTTCTCTCAAGAAACTCTGACTACTTTTCTTACAGGCAGCTCCACACAGCACTGGCTCCTCTCCTCTCTGCAAGTTTCCTTCTTCCTTCTGCATGACCAGCTAAACTCCAAGCTTCCCCTTTCCTGGCCACCTAAGCCTGTCTGTCCCTCACACAGCATCTTCTTAACTTATCTATCCCTTGTGTCCCTTCCTCCTCACAGCACAGCCAGCAGACCCCAGCCTAAAGTGCAGCCAGACTCTGAGTGTCAAGCTCCAACTCCATCTAACCCTTGACCCTAACCCACTCTTTTATAACCCCCATCCTCACTGGGCAGGCAAGGCTGTGTCCACTTCTCAGTAATCAGTACAGCTGTAATTCATGGAGGAAAGTTGCCTTCTGCATTAAACTTACAAACTGCCTTCTGCTTCCCTAGGCAGGGAGCAGAGCCCATTACCCTGGGCTGGAGCATCCCAGGGGACAGCCCTGCCTGGCCCTGGCTGCAGGAGATGCTGCAGTGAATGAGCTGCAGCCAGCCTGCCAGCTCGTGAGAGCTTTTCCCAAGGGATGGGAAGCACCAACATATGCTGGGCTCACCCCACAGACCCTGAAGCTGAAACCAGCTTGTCAGGAGGAAGGGTGGCAGGGCAGGGCCTGGCCCAGTGTCCTCGGTGACAAGTGAGTGTTTGTCACTGTGGGATCTGCCAGCACATTTCTCCATCAGGCTTTTTGCCCATGTTTGACCTCTCCTTTTTGCCTGCTCAGCTGAAGCACGGAGAGGACATGCCATCCATCACCCTGCAGATGCCAGCAATAATGTCACACCGAGCTGCCTGAGCCCTGGTGGGACACACACTCATGTCATACCATCAGTCTGGCTCTGCTAAGCACATGTGACAGGCTGGAAGGGCTGGGATCTGCTCCAGGCACTGCCTGTCCTTTACTGTCCCCTGCCACCTCTGTCCTGACAAGAGAGGAGCAGCTTGCAATCCAAGGAAAAAACATAAAAGGTCAAGTTTTTTTACAGTATGGGAGTATTATAGCAATGAGCTAAAAATCAGAACGGATCAGAATTCCCAGTTCCTCTGGATATGGACAACCCCCAGGTCCTCACTGCTGCCATTCTCTGAGCAGGAGAGCCCCAGCTCTGGCTGCCCCCAGGTTTCACACTCCATGTGGGGCTCCAGGCACAACAAGCAGCCACAGGGAGATGTCACACATTTGGAGATGTCATTTAGAGGTGTCACCTCACTTCAGAAGGGAAATTAAACAAAGTTCTTCCCCATCCAGATCATATAAAATTAACATTTTTCTTTGAAAAGCCTTGCTAGTCCAAGCATCTTCCTGTCTGCCCAAGTGCTGGTGGCTACCCCGTGAGCTCCCAGTGCTCCCCAGTTAAGTCACTGGTAAATCACAGAGCAGCTCTTCTCCCTCACAGTGCAAGCCCCTGAGGCTGGAACAGCACAGTCATAAGGAGGGACAGCTTTAGGAAAGACTAGTGGGAGAATCTAAGCACAAAAATACCCTAATGCTTGTTTTAAAAAATGACAACAAAGATTCCAGTCCCCGTGGTGCCCTCAGGGTGGGTGCATTCCCTGCAGCAGCACCATTTACCTCCCCACATTTCTCTTGCCTCAGCTGCAGCCTGCCCTAGCTCTCAGCCCTAACATGAGGATTTTCAGGAGATGTTCCACTCCATGTCCTGCCTGTCCTCCTCCACAGTCACCTGAGCACTTTCCAGGAGCCATCCCTGGGGTCACTGGGCTCTTGCTTTGCCCTGTTCACACCATTCCAGGGTGTGGATCCCTGGATTTACTCCTCCTTTTACTCCTCCCATAGTCTGACACCATCACAGTCATAGAATAGAATGCCTGAGCTGGAAGGGACCCTCAGGGTTCATCGAGTCCAGCTCCTGGCCCTGCATAGACATCCCAACAATCCCACCCTGTGCCTGGGAGTGCTGTCCAAGCTCTTCTGGAGCTCTGGCAGCCTCAGGGCTGTGCCCATTTGGGCAGCCTGGGCAGTGGCCAGCACCCTCTGGGGGACGAACCTTTCCCTGATGTCCAACCTAAACGACCCTGACACAGCTCCAGCCATTCCCTGGGTCCTGGCATTGGTCACTGGAGAGATCGGTGACCCCTGTGACCCCCTGTGAGGAACCTGTAGGGTGCAATGAAGTCTCTCCTCAGCCTCCAGGCTGAACAAGCCAAGTGACCTCAGCTGCTCTTTGATGGTCCCTCAACACCCTTCACCACCTTCACAGCCTTCCCTCATCACTTTCTCCTATGGTGGCACCCAAAACTTCACACAGGAGTCAAGGAACAGCACAGTGGGACAATCCCCTCTCTCTGCCAGGCAGGGATCTGTCCTGCCCAAACCCTCCCATCCTCCACAGCAGCACTGGAGATGTCCAGAGCTGGACAGTGTGGCTCTGGCCAGCCAGGCTCCGGACAGCCTGGCTCCAGACTGTAGCCACTGTTTGGATTAAGAGCCACATCAGAAGGAAAACTTTCCAAAGGACTTCCAGCACAAGTTCCTCTCCACACCAGCTCATGCCCCAACACAAGCAAACCTCAGTGGTGTTTGGGATGCTGAAGGGATTACAGGGCTGGGTTTGTGGCACAGTTTGCAAGCCCAGCCCTTCCACCCAATTCACTCCCACATTTTTCATGTGCCAGGCAGGGCAGGATGATCCTGGGATCCCCAGGTGCCAACTCTGCCAGGATTTATGGAAGTTTTAACCTGGAAGCTTGAGCTAAAGCACTCAGGAGGAAATTCTTGCTGATTCCCAGATGGAATTAAAGGAGAAGGGATGGGGGTGCCATCTCTGCTGCCCCCCCAAATCCACACCAACCCTCCCACAAAGACACCCAGGGCAGAGAAAGCACAGAGAGAGTGCAGGAGTGCCCTGTGCAGGTGGTACCTTGGCTGGCACTCTCTCCCAGCACAGAACTCATGGATGGGCTCGGGCCGGGTCATGGCATCACAGTAGGTATCGTCCACCTCGATCCCATCATAGCGAACACACATGGCATATGTGGACATCACTCCTGGTCAGAGAGAACACACACACACAGCAGGCTGCTTGCTGAGCTGCACATCCAAACTCTTTGTTGTTTTTATTGTTGTTTTTCTGGGCTTAGCTGCATTTCTCAAAATTTCCTCTCAGGAAAGCAGCGAGCTGGACTTTCTGTCCTGTGGGATGGATGCTGCTGGGAGGGAATATCACAGTGGCCACCTCAGTCTGAGCAGTGTGGTTGAGTTTGGCCAGCTCAGAGGAGGGCATGGCCACCCCTGCCAGGGCCTGCCACCAAAACCAATATATGACTAACACGTTTTTATAGGAAATACTCAGCCCTGCCAGGCTGGTGGGTGGAGGAGACAGCAAACAGCCCCCAACCCATTCCATCCCCCACTCAATCTCCCTGTACATTACACCAGGTGCTCCCCAGGTGCATCCAGAGCTCCAGGCCAGGGCAGGAATCCTGGAGGTTTGGCAAGGAAATCCCTGCCCCTCCTGCTCCCCCTCCAAAGCAGCAGCAGCCGGTGCTGTCAGAGCGAGACCTTTTCCCCCACAGCCTCCCGTGCCAGAGTAAATGTTGGGAAGTCCATTCTGGGACCTGGCTGGGGACCAGGAGGCTGCTCTGGCTACAGGTAACAAGAATTGCAGCTCTGGGGAACATATGGTTTACATGAAACTAAAAAAAGATCTACAGCTCTTGACATGGCCTTGCCTCTCTGTGATATGTCAGTGAGAAAAGGCAGTGGGGAAGGAGAAATTTGAGTTAAACCTCTCTCGGCTTGCTGCAAACCAGGGCAGAGCAGGCTGGCCCAGCCAAGGGAGAAATTTGTTTAGAGGGGATCAAAGAAGTCAAAAATGTCCCAGAATGTGTGGATGACAAGATTTTGGGGAAAGGGATAGCTCATGCTGCAGGCACGAGGCTGCTGGACAAGAGCAAATGCTTAAAGTGTAAAATCCTTGCATTTTGTCTTTTAAGAGATGTCCCTGAAATTGTAAAGTCCTCTCTCCCACTCCCTCTTTTTAATTCCAGAAGCACTACAGGCTCTGGATAATTTCAGGGGCAGCACAGACAAGTGCATGACCCACACTCCTGATTCATCCCAAGGGATCGACAGGACCCCCTAACCAAGGGGTAAGGGAGGAGATCAGGTGCCTTGACATTTTCAGGGGGCAAAAAGGGAGGAATTTATGCAAAAAGGGGGAATTTCTGCCTGAAGAATAGAGGCTCAGTTTCAACATCCCTGGCATCTCTGTCACTGTTCCAGATTTACACCCTCGCAGCTGAGCTCAGGCTCCAGGGTAGAAGGAGTGGGAGAAACAAAACATAATCAAAAAGCCAAATGCTATTGTGTTTCCTGCCAGAGCTGAACAATCTTTAAAATTTCTCTCTGCAGGGAAGCAGCTGAGCTTTTGAAACCCCTTGAAGCTGTCAAAAAGGTAAGGAAGGGAAAAAAAAACACAACAAAAAAACCCAAGAGGCTCAGCATAAGTTTGGGGATCCCGCTGAGCCCCAGGGGGGACACAGTGATGGGAAGTGAAGTCAGGGCTCAGAGCTTCCCAAAGGGAGGGTGTTTGGAGGGATGATGGACACACTGGGCAACAATTCCTGGTCCTCAACACACCTGAGAGGTCGGTGGGCTTTGCATGCTCAGCTCCCAGCTCCTCTCCCCACCTTTGCCCCCAGAGCTGGGGTTGTGCTAAAGCAGAGCTCACGAGATCCCCTGAGCATCACCAGCTCCTTCCCATCCCTCACACACAGAAAATAGACTCACACACCAGGTGATTTCAGCAGGTTGTGCAGAATTTGGCTGCTTCTTATAACTACCTGTGGTGCATGTAGAGCTGCAGGGTTCATGGGAGGAAAGCTTCCACCTGTACATGTCAGCAGCACTCACACCTTGGCCCTTTTTTAACAACTTCAATCTGTTTCTAGCAATAAGCAAACAAAACAAAAAATAAAATAAAAAAAATAATAAAAAATAAAAGAAAAAAAGAAAGAAAGAAAACAAAAACAAAAGAAAAGGCATTTACAAGGCAAGCAGTGACAGCCCACAACAGACACACACATCTGGCTGCAGTTCGGTTGGGTTTGGGTTTGGGAGGGGATGTGCTTGGTTTGGCTTTGGTTGGGTTTGGTTGTTCTGATTTTTTGGGAGGTTTGTTCGTTTGAATCAATTTTTTATTTTTTTTAGTTTCACAACATACCTGTCCTGAGCCCCAAGTAGAATCCCCAGCCCGGTTAGAGGCAGAGCTTCCACTGTCTAGAAATAGAGAGAATGGGATAAAAATACCCACAAGTAGAAACAGTTCAGAATTTAACAAAGTTTGCATTTTCTGCTCAAATACACCTGGCCCTCGGCACACAGTGACTAAAGGTGCAGTATCTCCTCCCCTGTGCCTCCAGGGCTGGGCAAACCCACTCGTGCTGCTCAGTGCAGCAGAGATTTTGGCTGCTCCAATCTCCAAAAGCCAGCACAGGAGTTTCTGAGCTCGCCCCTCAAAGCCCACTGCTTTTGCCACTCTGGTTTGGGTCTGATTGATTTCACTGGGAATTTGCATCTCTCAGATCCACGCTGTGCTCAAACACAAAATGCCACGGGGAGAGGAGTAACAGAGTCAGCCTGGTGTGAGAAACAACATTTATCCAAGCAGGAATTACAGCTGCTCCCCATGCTGGGAGGGGGAACACCTCAGGGATACTGCACCTTTACAACAAAATGTTCTCATACCTTTGTCCAAACCCTTGAAACAGCTACACTGCAATAGTGTACAAGGTTGTATCCTCACATCCAGTTGTCTCTGGCCTGGCAGGATATGCAGCTTGTATGATTTCTAGGCAGCAGAAGCTCTGAAATTGCCTTATTTAGTTGTTTGCAAGAAAAAGTTGAGGTCCAGCCTATCAAATCAACCTTTAAAAGGACACTGTTGAGAATCCAGCCATTTCCTTTCCAACCCACCCTCCTTCCACCACCAGCACTGAGCCTCCAGAAGGATTAAAAACAACAACAATCTCATTTTCCCTGTTGATTTTGCCTCTGTCAGTTTGGCAAATGGTCGCTTCCTGTGCTTGAAATGGAACTGAAATGAATGTGACTTTTTTTT
>VXBI01013151.1:207693-221523 GCA_013397375.1 Toxostoma redivivum | reverse complement strand
TTTTTTTTTTTGGTGGAAAAATAACAACCTCAGCTCACTATAAATACTGTTTTATCTGCCACAGCAGCTCTGCCTGGGAACCCACACCAGCTCCTGGTGCCTACCCTGTGCCACCAGCTGCCACCCAGCCAGGAGAGGGCTCACAAATGACACTTGTCATTAAAACACAGCAAACATCTGCTTTTTGTACTTTAATTTGCCTGGAAATATTACCGAGATCCTCCAGGCTATATCCTATCTTCCAAGGCATGAAAATGAACACCAAGTTATCCTGTGACCAGGACTCCTCTGTCTTGAAAAGGAGAAAATCTTCAAAATAAGCTTTATCCCACATCTGAAGACAGTAAATCTTTCAACAGTGTCCCTTTAGTGTATGTGATCTTAAATAAAGAGCTTCTATGCATGACAAGGTCCCAGGGACAAGATCTTTCCAGAGGAATCAGACATTTTCAGCTCACTTCCAGCAGAGACAGAACTGTCACTTTGTTCTCCTCTAAATGCAGACAGCAGCCCATTGTTCAACAAAACTGGGGGCATTTTCTCTTTTATTTTAATTTTCCTCCTCATTATGAGCTAAATAATAAAGTCACGCATTTGCTTCCCAAGCTTTTAATTTGCTTTTCAAGCAAGATTCAGCACCAAAAATTAGCACCAGTCCCTCACCCTGAACTGAGTTCTGGGCTGCCCCTTTTCACAAAACAGCTCCCACAGTAGAGGAATAACCCTGACAAATGCACACAAACACCACAGATCAACATCCACAGTCCCTGGCTCCCATTTCTGTGTTTTATTTTGGTTTTTGTTTCTAAGCAAAGGGCCAAACTCGTGGCTCCTGTTGCAGGCTCAGCCCTGGCTGCACACTGGGATAGGGGGTGTCTGTCCCAGCACACTCCAGGAAGGTTTTTAGCTGCTCCAGGAGAGGAAAAGCAGCACAAGAGCCACCAAGCCATCCATCCCAGCTGGATTGGTTTCCAGAGAGGAAACAGCACAGCCCACACTGGTGCAAGGTGCTCCTGTAACTGGGTACCTCCATCCACACCACAGAGGTTCAGTAGGAAATAAACTCCTCCACCTCTAACCAGCACTGTTCAGACTGGCTCCAGAGAGCTGAGCTTCCCCTGCTGGTTCACTGACAGGGAATGGAAATGAACAGAAAGCCACAATCCATCCCAGACTGATCTTGGGAAGGATTTGGGAGGTCTCAAGTCCAAGCTCCTGACCCCAGAACTAGGCTGACCCCAAAAACAGACTGAGCTCACAGGGCCTTGCCCTTTCCCAGGATGGGAATTCCTCACTCTGCCTCAATCCAGGACAGGAGATTTTTCCTTGTGTCCCATCCTTTTTCCTCCAGCACGGTTCTGTCCCCTCCATCTCCCTCCCTCCCTCCTGGTGGGACAACTCCAGCCCTCAACACACCAAACCCCACATCCCACTGTCACTATGGGCTTTATCCCACCCTGCTGGTGCCAGGAACATTAATCCTGGCCTCAGGGGCTGAGCTGCAGCTCCTCATCCCTCACTCCCTGGAGATGCAGGTCAGTGATCAGTGTTACAACAGCAAATGGGTTTGAGGAAATAAATTTAAAGTTGAGGGAAGCAATAAAGGCCTGGGAACAACCAGTCTGTGCTGACACATCCCATCCCACCCTTTGGAATGAGGTGCAAGTTGTTGTGTTGCCTTCTTCTCTTCCTCCCTCTTCTTTTTGTCTCCAAACAGAGACAAACCCCAGCTGCCCCCAGTCTGCCTGCACTGGTCTTTCAGCCTCCCAGCAGCAAAGGATGGAGCCAGAAAGGACCTGAGCATCTCTGGGCCTTTGGGCTGGTGCAAAACTGGTCTGGATATCAGCATTTTGATCTGAGAAGTTTGTGTTTTGTGTTAGAGAGATGGGGGGGAGAAGAGAGGACACTGTAGAACAAAACCAAGGGAATAACAGATGAAAAAAGATGTCAGTGCTGGGTGACAACCCTGAAGAGTTTAAAATCCCTTATCAATAGATGGGCAGCCAGGGACAGTGCAAGGAGCTTTTTAGCACCCAAAAAAGCTTCACTGGTACCACAGTATTCTGTGATTGCCCTGTAAAAGTCAAACTGCCCTGAGGTCTAAAGCTCCCTGTATTCCCAGGAGGGAGGAAAGCACTGCCCCCGTTTCACAGCTGCTGGGGCAGAGTTTTGGGGTACAGGGGGCAGCTGAGGGCACACAGGGAGTGTGATGGGGCCCAGAGCAGTCCCTTCTTTGCCCCAGGGCAGGGTGAGGGGAGCTGAGGCCGCTGCCCTCTCTGTCAGAGGATGGATGAAATGCTTGCTTTGGCAGCTGGAAGCAGCTCTCCCAAGCCAAGCCACGAGGAGAAATGATAGATTCAAGCCCTTGGCAACGTTTTCATGTTCTTATCATTAAGAAGTTTGTTGATCCATTTGGCTGCATGGCCATTTTCTTTAGCATGAGTGTCTTTAGCATAACGTAGTGGAAGTTGTGGGTAAATCCAGATAACTCTAACCAGAGGGAGCATCTGCTCAGGGCTTTGCATCTCCTCAAGCTCAGCATTCTATCCTTTGTTTTACAGATCCAGGAGGAGCCTGACAGGAGGCTGGGGTGCTGTGGGGATGCACAGTGGGACCCAAATCCACAGCCTGCCTCTGGGACCTGGATACTCCCAAGGCTCCAGTTTCACTCAAGCTGCCCAGGGAGTGCTCTTGTGTGGCTGACCATGAAGGAGGGCTAATTGGAGAGCTAATTGCTGCTGTGGGCACTGGCCCCATCTCAGTCTCCATGTGCCCACACTGGGAATGAGCTCTGGGCTGGGAATCAAGGCTGCTCCCCAGAGAGCCCTGGGACACTCAAAAGCTGATAGAGACTGATCTTGGGGATCAGCACCTAACCCAAGACTTCCTTCCACCCTTCCTCAGAGCAAGATCTGCTGCTAAAGCTACATGAATCCTTTCTTTACCTCCCCACTTCCACTCAAACCAGTCCTGGAGTGGTGGTCCCATTATCAGTGAGCTGCTACTGCAGAGCTCTGGGTATCCCTGTCCAAGCTGTGGCTCCCTGAGCTGCTTCTGCAGCTGCTGAGGCAACAAATCCAGGCTGTTCCTGCAGGACCTAAGGTGGAGTTCCCAGTGGCAGGGCCACTCCCGGGAGCTGCTGGAAGCATATTCCTGCCATCCCAAGGATGGTGGGTGGCACTCAACAGGGTGGGTGAAAAGGGGCCAGGACCAACTTCTGCTGCATCAGAACTTGGAGGAAGGGGCTGGGGAATGGGAGCAGGACATCAGGAGAAGGCAAAAGGAAGAGGCTTCTTCATGGCCATGGCTCTGACAAGAAGCTGGGACAGCAGAGAAGGCCCCAGCTGACAAACATCAGCATGGACTTCCTGACATGGCCACCGAGGTGGACATAGAGCTTTCCTCTTGCTTAAATGCTCTCATGACTTCCTGCTCCCAAACCTCTGGCCCTTCCTTCCAAATTAACTCCCAACAGAACATTTTCACCATCCCGCCCCCACTTACCTCCTGCTTCCAAAGAGATGGAAACCATACACTGAGCACATTACGAGTCGAGAACAGCAATAAATTGGATTTAATTTGTAATTAAAGGTCTCCTACCTTGCTTTGTGGGTTCTGTTCCCTTGAGGGCTGCCCATGGTGACGGTGGCATTGGAGAAGGGTGTCTCTGCAGAGGTGTTGGTGGCTTTGCCATTGCTCAGCTCCATGTAGGTGCTGTTGAGGGAGTAGGTGACAAGGCCATCGCTGTCCTCATAGTCCACGTAGAGGCTGTCCATGGGTGACCCCACCGAGTTGATTGGGTCTCCCTGGGCGAAGATGCTGTTCATGGTCACGTTGAGCAGCAGCTCCTTGGAGTCCGAGCTCTTGGCCAGCAGCTTGTCCGTGATGGCATTCTCCAGAAGGAACTCCCTGGAGCTGAGCCTGGGCTCGTCATGGTCTGTCTGGTAAGTAGACCTGGTTACGTTTGAATCTAGATTGGAGCCAACAGGGGGGAAACCACAGTGACAACCACAAAATGCATCGAGGCTGGGAGGGAAAAGCAGCCCAGAGCAGCGGGGATGGAGCCTGAGCAGCCACACAGGGGGAGAGAGGCAGGGTTGGGTTCTGGGGAGGGGGAATTTCATGGGGTGCAGCTTTGGGAGGGGCTTATCCCGCTATGGTGTGGCCAGAGGGGAGCTCAGCACCCGCCAGCACTGCCCAAAGCAATAGCAGAGGTGAGAGGAAGGTGCCCTCCTGGCCCCACAGCCCATGCAGCCATGCTGGGAAGGCACTCCAGGCACTTTGGGGTGGGATGCCCAAGGGACCCCAATGGGAAGGAGTTGCTGGGGGCTTTGGAGGGGTGGGAGGTGACAGGGAATGTCGTGATGGGGAGTTTTGTGCACCCAGGGCTCCCTCCTGTCCTTGGCATGAGGCAAAGCACAGCAGGGCACCAGCAGGGAAATCTCACCCGGTGTCCACCCCCCACACGCCCCCACCAGAAACCAGAATCTGAAGGGCAAAGAGGATTTGTGAGCAGAGATGTTTTAAAGAACTTTCCGAGGTTTCCAAAACACAAACCAGCAGAACCACCAGAGGTAGAAACAGAGCATTTCTCAACAAGAGCTCTGAGAAGCAGAACAGTGAGGCCCAAGTCTCCTCCTTACCTTGGGGTTGTTTGCCCTTCAGTTTTGGCTCACAGTCAATTGTTTCTGCTCTTTCATAGACCTCATTGGTTTCCTGACCTTTGCTCAAGTTTAAATCTTCCTCCGTGTCCTGCCTTCCAAACACCTGGTTCTCCAAGTCTATCCTTTCCCTGGAGATTTTCCCAAAATAGGTTGCATTGTGCTGGATAAAGCCCAATGGCACGTCTCCATCGAACTCACGGCTCTCCTCGCTCTCCGACTCAGAGAAGGTGTAGTAGATGGGCTGCAGATTTTTTGAGTGTGGCTTCCTCAGGAGAGTGTATTCAAATGTGATGGATGGGTTCTTGCCATTTTGATTCCAGACCTAGCAAAGAAATCAGGTTATTAGCAGGTGCAGGGAATTTGTGGCATACAAAGCATGGGATTTATTTTGGACCTGACAGTTGGGGAGCATCACTTTTGCTACTTCCAGTCTGTTTTCCTTCATAGTGCCAACTTCTTCCTGCTGGAGCCCAGCACCATTTCCCAAGGGTTATTTGGCAGTGCTGCCATGCTCAGGAGCCACAGGTCACACTTCCTCCTTGGCCACTGAGTGACCAGAGGCTTGGAGCAGCCATGTCACAAGACCATCACTTGCAAAGCCACTTTTTGTGGAGCACACCCTCTCCTGCAGCTACTACACCCCACGGGACTCCCAGCTGAGACAACTTCACAATGGTTTAATGCTTTGTAAGCACCCAAGCAGCCACCTCTTCCCCTTCCAGAGGAGCCTGGGGCTGCATGGAAGATGTCAGGAGTTGGGCTCTGGCTGGCTGCCCAGAAGAAAATTAAGGGACTTTTCTCCAAATACCTGGTTTTACATGGTTTGCTTTCGAGAAAGAATTGGGGTTTAAGGTTTATGCACTTGTCTAAGCTCTCTGGCCCAGTTTCTTATTTTTGCTTTTCCTGCCAGGTAACTTGGATAAAAGTGCCAAGGAGCAGAAGAGAAATCCCCTCGCAGTGCCTGAGGCATCTTCTCCCTGCAGAGAGAAATTACCAAGCCCACATTCACCACTCACAGTCCTGCCTGAATCCAAGAGCACTGACACAAGTAAAATAGGGCTGGATAAGGAACTGGGCAGTCACTTCTCCCACTCCCCTCCTCTTGTGAAACCATGACTGCACTCTGCTCCCAAACTCACCCCTTCCTCAATCCAAGGTGGAATTTCTCTTCCCCATCATGAGAACATGAGAAGTCAAAGCTCACCATTATGTTCAGCCCTTGATTTGTGGGTCCCTGGGCAACAATGTACTCGATCCCAGTCTCGTACACATCCATGGGCCGGCGGTACTTGAACACCGTGCCTGCAATGTTGAAGTTCTTTGGACTGTCCACTTTATAGTTCCCATTGAAGAAATAGTACCCAGCTTCATCAGCCACAGCTTCAAAGGAGAGAGAACAGTGTCATCACATGCAAGGGCAAAGCTCTGGATGCTGCCCCTGGTTCATTTAGGGGGTAAAATCAATGTCACAGCAATAAAAGAAGAGATTCTCCTGCACGGCAGTGTACTGGTCACCTGTTTGCAACACACACCATGTGAGAACATGCCCAGAGTTCTGAGCCACGTGTCCCTGCACACTGCAAACCCCTGGGTATGTGGCTCACACTCGCCCCTGGCTGCTGTCACCCCCTTGGCACCAGCCCAGCAGGAACATTGGACAGTTCCAGCTCTGCAGAGAGCACTGGCAGGTGGCCAAGGGCAGGAGCTGGAGCCCCCTGAGCCAGCAGTGGCCCAAGACAGGTCACCCCGAGCTAGCCCATGGTAACCACATGAAGCCTTTTTCATCCTGGAATGCTTTGCTTTGGAAGGGACCTTGGAGCTCATCTCATCCTGCCATGGGCAGGGACACCTTCCACTGGACCAAGCCGCTCAAAATCCCATCCAGCCTGGCCTTGAACACTCCAGGGATGGGACAGCCACCTTCCATAGGCCACAAGCCTCTGAGGCAGCAAATGTGCTTCTCTTTGGCAAGTCTGGATTTTTCCACACTGCTCCTGAGCAGCTCTGTCACCTCCCACATGAGATGGGTGTGGAGGTCACCAACACTTCAGCAAGGCCACGTGTAGGTCCCATCCCCTTGGTGCTGTTGTCATTGCACATTCCCCAGGCAGGGCAATGTTAGGGGATCATGAGAGAGGTGAAGTCACTTGGCCATCTGTGATCCAGCACCAGGGCGTCTGTCACACCCTGCTGAAATCCCAGTAATATTCACCTACAGTTTCTGCTTTAAAGCAATCAAAGTGTTGACAAACACAGCCCAGGTGCTCAGGCTGCAGAGAGGAGCAACACCCTGGCTTGGACAACAGAGCTGGATTTGCATTGCCTACGGATTTAACTCATGTCTGCAACAAACAGACTCGCTGATCCCTGTGGGTCCCTTCCAACTCAGGATATTCTGTGATTCTATGACAAAACTACATCCAGCTCCACATTGGAAAAAGCATTAGCCAGCATAGGCATGCATACTAGGGAAGTACCAAGAGGTTATACACACCCAGAACATCTGCAGACTTTTTCCGTTCCACTATCTGGATATCCCTCGCTCCGGCGGGAATGTGCGTTACCAGGGAATAGCCTACGGGAAACTACGGATTAATGAAAGGATCTTTGTAACCAGTGATCTGAACAAAACCCTCCTCAGGCAGAGCTGCAATCTATCAAACACGCTGGCCTGGACCCATGTTTTTAATGAGCTATGGATTAAAAAGCCCCAACCCTGCAAACAGGAGTTTATCAGTAATAGAAAAGAAAAATGTGTGAATTGTGTGTCCTGGTTTATGGAAGAAAAAAGCACCCAGGGGGGGAAAGGATTCAATTCTTACATGCACAAATATCATGTTTATCTAAATTGGTGTAAGAAATACATCTGCAGATGGTTTTACTAGCTGGAAAAGCTGTTGTATTGTTCAGTATTGATCCCTGAATTAACAAACATTCCCAAAACCCCAGCAGGAGATGGGAGCTGGTTTCTCCTCTGACTCCTCTTTGCTTAACACCAGACAAGAGATGGGACAGGACAAGTCCTCCCACAGCACTGAAGTTCCTGCAGTTTGCTCCATCTCAGAGAGCATTAATCATAATTCCTAAATTAGATTGTTATATTTAGGACATGTAGGTTCGGCTGCTTTACATCACACTGACTCTTGAAATCCTGGTCTTTCAAGATACTGTTGCTTCCTGTTATTACAAATCGTTTATTTCTAGTCTTACTGGGTCATGAGTGTCCTGTTTTTGGCTAAATGACTAAAACAGACTAAAATAGATACCAGCTTCTTGCATAACCCTTTCACACCACTCATCATCAGAGACCTCTGGTTTCTGACAAACACCACGGAAATTTCCTGTTTGGGTTTGTTGGGTTTTTTTTAAAGAAGTTTTTCTCTGCCCAGAATCAAGTGGCATCAACACAGATGGAATACATGGGAAAAACTGAAGCTGGGCAGTTGATAAGACCTGAAAGCAATTCACCAAAAAAATGAGTCCATTTTAAACCCAGCCCTCTCAGCTGAAGCCCTCAGTCCCCAAAGCCTTACCAAGATGAGAATTTCCTTTCCGGTAACTGCCGGTTACGTGGGTGCAGCTGCTCCCATCTCCTTGGCAAACTCCACATTTATCCAAGGTGTGGGTGGAAAAGAGAATGCCATCACAGCCAATGGGCTAAAAAATGCACAGACAGAGCACTGAGGGTCAGGCAAACGTCGCACCCATTGTGATTCTCTGAATGCTACTAACAATATTTTTGCTATAATGTTTAACAACCTCACATTTTCCAGACACGCAAACCCCTCGGAAATCCGTGTATTTGCAGGATGTTCCATCCCTGGCCTGAACCATTAACTGTCTCTGACCATCCACAGTGGTGCAATGAAGGTCACAGGGCTTGCTAGAAATGTGAACATAGTCATCTAAGGGGAAAGGATATAAAGAGAGATTCAAAAACAGCAGAAACACCACAACTTTCATCCTACCCAAGCCAGTGAATCTCTGCCAAGTTAAATAACAGCAGCACAACTGCAGAGCAGTGAGCTCAGAAGCTGCCATCCCTTGTGTTTCAGGACAGACAGGAGATGGCACTTGGACAGTGTGACAGCCTTTGCACAGGCTGGCAGGAAGAGATGCCCCAGGGATGCCAGGGGCATCACCAGCACCAGCCTGGGGCAGGCACTGAGGCAGCAGCACTGCTTTGTGCAAGGACTCACGTACATTACACAAAAACATGCATGTTCACTTAGCAACATTTGATATATGAGTTCAATTTACAGTTATATTGTTGGAAATACACATGTAAGACTATATTCAAAACCATAGCAACCCAGAGCATTTTACAACCTGCAACTTTTCCTTAAATATTCCCCCAAGATGGACTTAATTCACCCTTTGCTTTTGCAGATAACAACTGGCTGGCAGCACCCACCAGCACAGTAATCCCAAATTTTATAATGTCCCCAGGAGGCAGATGACAAACTCATATTTGTATCAGAACCCCAATGCCAAGTGTTTGTCTCCATCAGCTCCTGAGCAATCAGAGACCCACTGGCCTGCACACCCAAGCAAGGCAGCATCAGTGTCAAAATATTCTGCTGCAAATCCCCCAGGAGCCACAGGAAGGCCTGCTTAAACACAAAACAACTCCTGCAACACCTCTGCTGAGTCAGCTTGAACAGCAGATATTTAGGGAAATTGTCACCTTCAAGGGGCAAAAGCCACCAAGGAGAAATAGCTCATGGACCAAGTTCTACCTTGCAGACCCTGCAAAGGCTGGAGAGCCAGGGGCTTGGTACACAGGGAAATTGATTTGATGAAGATAATTGTTCTTGGGTATGTACAAAGACCCCTAAAGCAAAGCTGCAGTAGATCCCATCTCTATTTTTAGGCACCCAAATACGAATCTGCAGAACCTGAGCTCAGGAGCCTCCTCAGGAGAAGAGTCCTGGCTTCCCAGTAGCTCTAAAGCTCATCCATGGCTTGTGCTTAATTCTTGATTTTGATGGGAGTTCAGTGCCTAAAAGTTCAATAAAATCTCAGTTTCTGAGTCCCAAGATGTTCCTGCAGTTCTTGCTCACCCCAGATGACCAAAGTGACCGGCTGCATCTCGGTGACATTTGACAGAGCACACAGAGGGCGTGGGAGAGACCAAATATCCCTGAAAACAGCACAGCCAGCAATGGCCCTGGCTCAAAGGACACTTGTCTGGGTGAGCCTGACTGTCCCTGCCAGCACAGCCCATCTCCCCTGCTCTCACATCCTCCTGCAGCCCCTGGTCCCTGGGAGCTGCGACCAACACAGGCTACAGACATGAATTCATGTTGTTATTTAATTTTCAAGCTACCCTGCAGCTGCCAAACAAGCCTTTGAACTCGGGAGACAGCTGATTGTGCCTCTGAAAAACCACTTTAAAACAGCAGAGGAGGAGCCTTCCTGCGGGCTGTAGCATCATAACTATCAAAATATTTGGCTGAGCATTATGAAACACACAAAGAATGTCTTGTTACCAGGATATAAAGGTTTCCATTGATACGTTCTGCCATTATACACATGGGAGTTAAATGATGAACACTGCTCCTCTCGAAAGCTCCTTCCGTTCACAGGGCACTCCTAGAATGGGATACATTAACATCCTGACGGAAACAAAGTGCAGGAAAGGTTTCTGGCACATCACCACCAGCTGCAAGGAGTGTTTCCATCACCTTCCCCAGCCAGGGCCACATCCTCCTCCTCCTCCTCATCTTCCTCCCCCCACTGCAGGAACCCCCTGGGAATTGTTGCCAGAGGCACTTTTTGGTTTTATGGCAAAATGCCCAAAACCCAGACACTGATGATGGGCACCAAAGGAGGGAACCCCAGCTGCTTGCAGGGGCAAGAGGGTGACAGCTACAGGACAAATGGTGTCCCCTCTCCAAGGGACCCAGAAATGCCACATATGACTTTCCACACTGACTTTCCCAACGAGACAAAGGATATCCTTACTTGGACTTTGCAGAGCTGGTATCTTTTGGATGTTCCAGTGCAAGTTTTATTAGCCAGCCCACTCACTGACTTCCTTCTGAATAAAGAAATGGTAGTTAGATGGGGGGCAGAAATAATTTTCCCTTGTTTAAATGTATTTACTCTTTGCCTCTGTAAGGTCAGTGCCCACAGAGATCTGTCAGTCTCTCTGGGGCTGGTGGCAAAGGTCTCTGTGGCTTTGTCACCTGCATCATCAACTATTCCAGGAGGTATCATGGGATGAGGGTCTGGGGACAAGGTTTACAAAGTGGTTTTGGCAAGCACACTGCCCAGAGAGAGCAGAGCCAGGCACAAAGCAGATGGCATCAGGGGTCCCCAAGCAGCCCTGCACCAGGGGGTCCTCACTGCTGTGCCCCAAAGCCTCAAGAACAGGCTCAGTCTGTGTCTGCTGCCCCTCTGCACCAATCCCTGCTGGAGAAACTGCACAGGAAGCACAGGAATCAGCTGCTGCTCCTGGCAGGGATGCCCAAAGCTCAGGAAATCACCTCCTGCTCAAGCAGGGTTTGCCAGACACATTTCCATCAGTGCTTCTCTCTGAGTGGTGACCTTTTGGGCCAGCCAGCTGCAGCCCCTGTCCCCACTCCATGGGTGCTGTACCTCTGCCTCAGGCAGTGCCTCTCCTGAGACTTGACACCTCCCCCACAGGTCCTGGTGCACGCTGTCCACTTGGTCCACTCTCCCCACCAGTAAGCAGTGACATCTGACCCCTCCTCCAGGCTGTTGGATGTCTGTGTCAGATCCTGCTGGGAGCACAGGGGAAGGAAGAGAAGCAGGAGTCACATCCAAACCTCAGAGCCTGTGTGGGGACACTGAGGACACCCCTCCCCTCCCAGCCTGCCCCACTCAACCCAGGCATTGCCTTCTCCAGCTGAGGTCAAGCCTGAGGTTTCCATCCCTGCATTCTTGCAATTGTGTTTTCATTACAAAATTGGAATGAAGTGGCAATATTTGGGATTCCTCAGGAAAGGAAATTCTCATTGTTTCGCTCAGTTGGCAAAACCGAGCTCCCAAACAGCCCTAAACTCTCTGAGACTCTTGGTGCTGTCTGATTCTTGCTCCACAGAGAATTCAGGGAGCTGGAGAGCCAGCTGCAGCTGAAAGCTGCAACAAACCCTTGCAAAACCCCTCTGCAGCAGGAGAGCAGGCCAGTGGTGCCAGGGGCTGCCAGCAGGGTGGAGGAGCCTGTGTGCTCTCTTTGCAAGCACAGGTTTGTCACTTCAGGAGGGTCCCTGACACCCCCACCTCCCATCCCCTGTTGTGACCATGCATCAGAGGGCAAAGGAACTGCAAATATTGCATGCAAAGTAAATGAAAGCTCCAGCCACTGCAGGGAGCAAGGAGTGATGATCATCCAAGAGCAGGGCATGGCCCTTCAGGGTCTTTGAAATGCTCTGTGAACGCTCTTAGCCATGGAAGGTACAACTTAGGTTAAGCCCAGACTAAAGAGTGAAGGCAAGTCAGAAGTTCTCACAATTTCTGGAGACCTGGTGCATGCACAGAGCAGCTCTGCAAGCCCAGGGGGTTCCCATCCCAGACACCAGAGCATTTCAAAGCCCAGAGACCCCCAAAACCGAGATACCTTACCTGAGCTATGACAAAGACAGCGTTGCCCACAAGAAGAAGGGCCAGGGTGCCTTTGAGCTGCAACTGAGCACTGATGGAGATGCTGCTCCACCTCCACTTGGATATCTTCATCCTAGAAAGCAACCAAACACTGCACTGAGCACAACTCCCCCCAGCCCCATGGCCAGCAGCAGGGGCTGCTTTGCCTGGGTCCCACAGCTCTGCTCCAGCATCCCCGCTCAGCTCAGTGACACCAGTGACTGCAGGGACATGAGCCTGAAGTTTTAATTAATTAATAGAAGCATTAGCATAGTACAGGTTCACTTCCCAGCTCGGGTTTTATCTGTCAAACCACAACTTTGCACTGGTTTCCAGTGGCTGCACCTGACACTGCTCCAAGCCTGCCTTGGAAGAAAGCTGGCTCACACCAAAGCGAGTGCTGCACAGTGAGTAGCCAGAAGTGTTCCTGGATCTATAAAAGCAGTGCATTTAAATATCCACATTTACAGGGCTGCTCCTGGAAGAATGAGATGAAAGGCTTCAAAAACAAAAAAACTGCAATTAACAGCCATTATTCCTGCTTTTTTTTTCATTTATTCCACTCCAATTCCCCTCGGTTCCCAGGGAAGATGCCTGTTCTTATAGAAAAGACACGACTCACAATTAAAGAGCAGAAATGAAGTATCCCAAGTGTCAGCCTTTCATCTCCTTCTCCATCTGCCTCATGAAAGAGAATAACCCAGAATGGCATTTTCTTAAATAAAACCCAGCTCAAAACCACAATACGTTTTATTGTGAACCTCCCTGCAAGAGCCAGAAAGGAGCAGGTTTCAGGAAATCATGCTTCCAGGCAATCAAAGCAGCTCATGTCTGTAAGGAGAAAGAAAGAAAAAATATCCTCCCCTAAGCTAATTTCCCTTGAAAAGCAGCTAGAGAGTATCTTTGGGAAGCAGGGGGGTGGGAGAGGTGCTGCTCCTGGGGAGAGAGGGCAGGACTGCAGACCTGCAATATAAAGAGCTTCTTTCCTACTCATTTTTGTTCGGTTGAGGTTTTTTTTCTTTTTTTTTTTTTCTCCTTGCAAAGGTTTTTGTAGCGGTTTTGAAATGGCAGAATTGCCGACAACACCAGCCCTGCTTTGCTGTCTGGCTTAGAAAAATTACCGGAGGGCTTCCAGGTCCCCAAATCCGCTCTGCAATCGCCCTGGGGGAGAGGTCCAGCATGCTAAAGAGACTTTCCAAGAGGCAGATCCATTGATTAATGGGAGCCCAGAGCGCTTGGCCGGGGATCCCGTGGACAGGTGGCTGAGCCTTGCCTTACACTTGGTTCTCATTAAGGCTCCCAGACACTCCTGACTCGAAGCCAATACCAGAGCGCGCTCGGAGTTTATCCTACAGGCGCTCGGGGCTGCGTGCTTAAATGAAGGGAAAATTAAGAAAGGGGGGAGGGATGTGGCTGAGCAGCATCGCGGAGCCGGTACCGGGACAGCCCCGCACGGGCGATGCGGGGCGGGGATGCAAAGCGGGGATGCGGGGCCGGGGATGCGGGGCCGGGATGCGGGAGTGGGGATGCAAAGCGGAGATGCGGGAGTGGGGATGCA